>JBBPBX010012484.1:0-36227 GCA_038048925.1 Garcialebias charrua
GGACATTACATCACAGATGGTGCGTTCGGGTGTAAACGGATTTCCCACGATTAAACACAGCTTGAAGTTCAAAATCACTTTTAAAGCAAAATTAAAGTGATTTATCATTTTGTTTGCAAAAACTAACATATTTAAATGATAAAATATATATATTTTGAGCAATTTGATGAATAGTAGAAAAATCACGTCAGTGGATCTTTAACTCTGTAACTCGCATTTATTTATCTCTGCATTTTATTATTGTCCTTCTTTTCTTATTTTTTTTAAAAATATGTTCAATGTTCTTGTGTGTACAGTATATCTTACATTGTTGTATTTGAAGTCATAAATAAAGATTTGAAAAAGAAAAAAATAGAGTGACGCACGTAGCACTTTCCAAGATGGCTGCCAGCCTAGCGCCATCAGTGGCCATTCACGGCATTTCTGCAGACTCCAAAGGTTGTTTAAGGTTGATCGGGGAAACCCTCTGATAAATCTGAGCGAGAGTCCACAGACAGAGTCCATAAAATCTGTTATTTTGTTTAATTACTGTTAAAAATAAGTGAAAGAGGAGCCCAAACACGTTTCGTCCAGTGATACGTGTGGTGCAACCAACACAAACGTTTAAAGTAGTTTTCAAAACACATCTCTAACGTGACTATTAGTCGTGTTTAAATGCATTTCATTCATTCATTTGAATTATATTTAATCTACTAACAATTTCACAAAGCTAGCTCCAATCAGTTTCTTTGTTGACTCAAGAAAAAGTAAACTACCGGTAACTTTGATCTGTTCAAAACCATGACGTTCTGATCAGTAAAATCCACCTACCTTTGAGAAACGTTCTCCAAACGCTCTGCAGCAGAACATGTCTTGAAACAGGAAGCCTCTGTGAGGATCATATGCTGATATATGACTCGAGGAGAAACAGAACACACCCGTTCAACCAGAAGACTCAAGGCAATGAAGTTGTGTTGCTGCTTCTGATGCAGACCAACACAAACCCTGTATGGAAGCACGTTTCTGCCAATAAAAAGAAATAAAACGTCACATAGTTCCCAGACACGCCCCCAGTATTGCGCAAACCGGTTTTCGCACCACATCTGAAGGCAGAAGAAGGCAAGATGGCGAACTAGCAGAGCAAATTATACGGACAAAAACACGAGCTACCACAGCTTTACCAAGGAACAAGAGCAAACTGGCAGTGGTCGAGTTAAATGAGTTTGAGAAAGAAATCATGGCAGACGAATCAGACAACTTGTCACAAAGTAGTTACTCCGATATCATTAATTATTTAATTACTACAAGGAGCGAGCGCACACCGGCTTCACAGCACACCGGCTTCACAGCTTTAAATCCAAAAAAGATGTGTAAACTGTCTCAATCAGATCTAACCAGCTAAAAAAAGGTTTAACTAAAATAACACACAGCCAACAAACAGTCCAAGCTGAACACGGACCAGAACCAGCACTTTTGAGTCTTACCGTGTTGGAAGTTAGCATGTTGTTAGCATCTGGAGCGAGGCTCGCAGGAGCTCAGGTCGGACGGCGTGGATCCGTCGCGGGGTCACGTCCCATGGGACCGACGCGTCGCCCGCACGACTTGGCTCCCGTCCTCCTTCTCCAACTGGGACGGTTTCCCCCGCCGGTCCTGGTGGACCGTGAGGCCATTGTCGCGTTAGCGAGATGCTAAGCTAACAGCATGCAAGACGGTTTGCTAAATAATGAAAAAAAAAAAACCAGCTCTAACACACAGACAGTTGTACTCTAACATTGTTCTGACATAGTTTCACAAAATGATTTATGTAGAATATTTTGTTTACCGGCCAAAAGGACGACGTCTTCCAGAGCAGATCCAAGCCAGACTCAGAGCGAGGAGGGGCTGCTGTCCAGTTTCTCCGATGAGATAAATCCTTCACGTTACTTTTTTTTTGATTAACTGAAACCTGCGCGTTGCCCAAACGTCTACCCGACTGGAACACCCACTGACACAACACGAAGTAACCATTGCAATTAATTAGAAATTAACACAAAAAAAACGTGAAAAATGAACATCCATTAAACCGCGCTGTCCCCTGTTCTGACTTTCAAAATGAGGGTCCACCCGGAAGTAAGACGGATGTGACGTCACATGGGAACTATGATTGTCATGATTTTGACTTGACTTTGAAAGTTGAGTTTTTAACTTTGAAATTCGAAATTTTGACTTTTAAAGTCGAAATTATGGCATACCAGTGGACGTTTTGTTTCTTTTCATTAACGGGAATGGGCACTTAAATCGTTTTTTTTTTAAAGTGTCTATTTAAAGGGCATCGCGTTTGGCCGATAAAAGCATTTAACAAACTTGTTTTTTATTTTGGTTTGAGCTGAGAGGACATAGTGGCAAGAAGAAAGGAAAAAAAGATTTAGCAAAAAGAGAATCCTACACAGTTATAAATACACAAAACATATTTAAAATAAAATAAATAAACTACCAAATAAATGTTTGTTTGTTATTTTGTTATAATTTAAGGGCAGCCAGGTGGTGAAGATGGTAGCGCTGCCACCTCTCAGTGAGAAGGTCGCTGGATCAAATCCCGGCCGAACCCGGACCTTTCAGGGTGGAGTTTGCATGTTCTCTCCATGGACGCGCAGATTTTCTCCCACAGACCAAACACATGCATGTTAGACTGATTGGTAACTCTCTAGGTGTGAGTGAGAGAGTGAATGGTTGTTCATCTCATTTCTCTCTATGTGTCCCTGTGATGGACTGGAGACCTGCCCAAGGTGTCCTCCCCACTAAACAGTAGACGTCCAGGGGACGTCGAGGTGACGTCTATATAGAGCCCGTTGGTCGAAGACCAATTCTAGACGTCGCCCCGACGTGCAAACAAGGTCTATTTTTGACGTCTAAATATGACCGCATTTGTACGTCATATGAACGTCAGTTTTGGAGGTGATCTGGACCATGTTCACATAGTTAAACTTTTAGGACTATAAAAGTGCAGTTAGACAATTGATTTAATAAGAATGTTGTTTTTTAATAACATTTTAATGCATTTCCTCAATTTTTTTTTCTTTTTTTACAAATTAGACTTGTCCGTCGTTTGAGAGTCCAATTCTAGACGTCGCCCCGACGTGCAAACAAGGTCTAATTAGGACGTCTAACTATGACCGCATTTGTACGTCGGATGAACGTCAGTTTTGGACGTTATCTGGACCTGGTTCACAGAGTTAAACTTTTAGGACCATAAATTTGCAGTTAGACAATTGATTTATTAAGATTGTTGTTTTTTAATAACATTTTAATGCATTTCCTCAATTCTTTTTTTCTTTTTTACAAATGTATATTATTTATTTGAAGAATATAATTATTGTTGTTGTTTGTTGTTGTTATTCATTCATTCAACCTTTAGGCAGGTTATATCTCATTCGATCGACTCATTTACAAGAAACCTCATTTATTCCACGACGTCGCGGTCACACATTCATTTCAGTAGGTGGCAGTACTTGTGTTTTTTGCTTTCTTCCATTAAAAAACAAGAAGAAGAACTCTCTTGGCGGAGGTATCACGTGATCATTCCAACCAGTCAACGCCTCTCTTGTTGAACCGCGCCCTGGCTTGAATCTCAACCGTTGTTGTTTACAGTATATTCTGTCTGTGCTGCGGTGATCACGGAGCTCAACTGTGTTCTGTTCTGTTCATTTGTCACGGAACTCCTGCCCTAAACTTGCTGCAATCCATTCAGAAGTTGAAGGTAATTGGTTCTGTTTTATAGCTTTGTTCTCTTGAATTCTGTGGTCACGACGTACATGTAGCTAACAGCTAAGCTACATTGTGCTAACGTAAGCTAACTTGTGTCTACGACTGCGGCAGACGATGTAAAGGAAAATCGAACAGTACAGTTTAGAAAATAAATTCTATCCAAGTAAGCCGTATGCTACGAGTTTTGTTTGTTTCTTTGTTTTGCTTTGAGATCGAGGCCTGCACGCGTCTCCATTAACACGCATGTGCTGAGCGGCCAGCGTTGCTGTACAGCTTTGGGCAGCATTTTTGGAAAACTGTATTCACTACAGTGCTTACTTCCTCCGCGTGTTACAACGCCATCGCGTTCCTGAATGACTAGGTAATATGCCGTGTCTTTTTTTTCTTCCTTTTGCGTGTGTACACTGGGCGGGGGTCAGCTGGAAGGTGAAACGTTTCAGCATTAAAAAATAGAAGGAAAAAAACTGTCCAGATGACCTGAATTCAGACCAAAGCTTTTCAGTTACAAATGAATGAGTAAATATGAAATAAAAAAAGCTTTAAAATGTCTCCTTCTATCTAATTTTACTTTGACTAGGCAAAATTAGATGAGTACTGTACTGTACTGTAAACTACATTCTGACTAATATCTCTGTCGCTCCAGTTGTGTTTATAAACAACTGTGTTTTTTTCTTTATATATATATATATATAAATTTGTGGAGCGTTGGTCCTAGAGGACATGTCACAGCTAATGCACCTTTTTGCTTCATCTTAATTATTTTGCATCGCTGAATAATCTTTTGTTTTTGTCCTCAGCAAGTGCAGCGCCTCAACCCAAGGACCTGTCAACGCCCAGTGAGTACCGGTATACATTACACTTTAAACCATTGTTTATTTTATCAGGCCTTGCAAAATAAAATTTATTTTATTATTTTTTTCATGGAAAACCGATGCCACTTCCAGATCAGAAATTGGAAGATGGGCATTCCCATTGCCTCAGGATGGTAAGTATTGAACAGTTAGCAGTGAGACACTTGGAAAAAAATGATCAACCACAGCCACCTTGCTGTTGGAGAGATTGTAATCAAGACATGTGTGTTTTTGTTTTATTTTTCCCCCCAGTGTTTCAGCGTATTCAACTTCTTCATTGACCTCGGCGATCGCCTAGCCCTACATCCCTCTCCCACCCTGTGCCAAAAAGGATAGAGACCATGGAGGATTTTGTGAGAGAGGAGCACCTCGTGACTCCAAATTTGCTACCCTGGTAGGTTTTACAAGTCTGGAGGAAAGCCGAGCATAACGCAGTACTGTACTGTACAACCAAACACTTTGAAGTGTCAGTGAACTATATCATGGATTTATTCCAACAGGTTCTGCAAATTTCCAGAATTGGAGGAAAGCACACCAAGGACTTTGTCTACAAATTTCTTGATAGGTATCAACACACGCTCACCCACCCACTAACCATCTGAACTAAATATTTTACTTGCAAGTTCAGTATTTAGTTTTGTAAACTAAATATTTAGCTATCAAATTAAATATTTAATTTAGAACGACGTGTATTAATAACATGGTTAAAATATGACTGGAAAAAAATGATCAACCAGCCACCTTGCTGTTGGAGAGATAACATTGTAATCAAGAAATGTGTGTTTTTGTTTTATTTTTCCCCCCAGTGTTTCAGCGTATTCAACTTCTTTGACCTCGGCGATCGCCTACACCGTATACATCCCACCTCTTCAGCTGTGCCAAAAAGGATAGAGACCATGGAGGATTTTGTGAGAGAGGAGCACCTCGTGACTCCAAATTTGCTACCCTGGTAGGTTTTACAAGTCTGGAGGAAAGCCGAGCATAACGCAGTACCGTACAACCAAACACTTGGAAGTGTCAGTGAACTGTATCATGGATTTATTCCAACAGGTTCTGCAAATTTCCAGAATTGGAGGAAAGCACACCAAGGACTTTGTCTACAAATTTCTTGATAGGTATGTATCAACACACGCTCACCCACCCACTAACCATCTGAACTAAATATTTTACTTGCAAGTTCAGTATTTAGTTTTGTAAACTAAATATTTAGCTATCAAATTAAATATTTAATTTAGAACGATGTGTATTAATAACATGGTTAAAATTTGACTGGAAAAAAATGTTTTCTCTAAACTAAAATATTGCTGTTGATTTTTGTAACTTTGCTAATGGCACCTCATAGATATGAAAATGTTTGGCAACTCGAGTGCGTTTTGCAGCAATTTTTTAACTGATGTGCTGATGTGGAGTCAGTTCCCACCTGCCTGAAGACTGCCACCATCATCCCAGTCCCAAAAAGCTCCACAGTGACTGGTCTGAATGACTATAGACCGGTGGCTCTCACCCCGATAGTCGCTAAATGTTTTGAGAAACTGGTCATGTCCCACATCAAGACAACCGTCAACATCAGCGAGGACCCTCATCAATATGCATACCGTGAGAACCGATCAACAGAGGACGCCATCTCCTCTGTGGTCCACACTGCTCTCACCCACCTGGATCAGAAGGACTCATACGTGCGTCTGCTCTTTGTGGACTTCACATCTGCCTTCAACACCATGATCCCCCAAACTCTGATAGACAAACTATCCACACTTGGACTAAGCCCCTCCATCTGTAACTGGGTACTAGACTTCTTAACAAACAGACCACAGTCCGTGAAGATCCACAACTTCTCCTCCTCCACCATCACCCTCAGCACTGGCTCTCCTCAAGGATGTGTGCTGAGCCCTCTTCTGTTCACTCTGCTCACATATGATTGTACAGCCACACATCCAGGCTGTCATATTGTTAAGTTTGCAGATGATACAGCTGTGGTGGGATGCATCACAGATAATGATGAATCCAGCTACAGACAGGAGGTGGAACATCTGGAGAGCTGGTGCAAAGAGAACAACCTTCACATGAATGTGAAGAAGACGAAGGAGATGATTGTGGACTTCAGAAGGAACAAACACACCCACACCCCACTGTACATAGGTGGATCTGCGGTGGAGGTGGTCTCCAGCTACAAGTACCTGGGTGTACACTTGAATGATAACCTCAGCTGGAGCAACAACACCACCAGCCTGATCAAGAAAGGTCATCAGAGACTCTACTTCCTCAGACGGCTGAGACGTGCTGGTCTGAGAGCCAGTCCTCACCTCGTTCTACAGGTGTGCAGTGGAGAGCATCCTGTGCTCCAGCATCAACGTGTGGCATGGAGGCTGCACAGTTGCAGAGAGGAAAGCTCTACAGAGAGTGGTGAAGGCTGCACAGAAGTCTGTTGGAGTCAGTCTCCCCACCATCACAGACATTTACACCTCCAGATGCAGAAAAAGAGCCACCTGCATCATGAAAGACCTCACTCACCCAGCACACTCACTCTTTGCACCACTCCCCTCAGGACGGAGGTTGAGGAGCATCAAATGTAGAACCACTAGACTGAGGAACAGCTTCTACCCTGAGGCTGTCAGACTCATGAATAAATAAATAATAAGAATAAACACTGCAAAATGTCACATCATGTTGATACTGATCTGTTTCTTGTTGCTGCGTTCATCTGTGACCATCTGCTCATAATGACTCATGTTCGTGCTGCTGTTTATAATGATGTTTTTCTACTACATTAGGGCTTAGTATATTACTAGCTGATGTCTCTCTTAGTTAATCCTAGATGTTATTATTGTTTTTCTCTTGTTCTGGGACCCTGTGTACATAATCTCATTTTCAACACATGTACTACATGCGGTGCAAATGACAATAAATTCTCTCTGACTCTGACTCAAATTTGGCAGCACGATGTCTCAGTGGTTAGCACTATTGTCTCACATCAAGAAGGTCCTGGTTTCAATCCCCGGTTGGACCTGGAGTGTTTCTGTGGAGTTTGCATGTTCTTCTCGTACTTGCGTGGGTTTTATCCGAGTACTCCGGTTTCCTGCAACAGATCCAAAACATGCATGTTCTGCCTTCAGGTCCAGGCCTCCCTTGAAAAAAAGATCTGTGATCTCTATGGGATTTGCCTGCTTAAATAAAGGTTAATAAATAAAAATGTGTGTTAGTGTGTTAACTAGTGTTCTAAGTGATTGGCAAAAACTCAAAGCCACCTATCAACATTTGCTGGGATGGATGTTTTTATTTATTTATTTATTAATCAGGGAGATCCCAGCAAGACACTGTGCATTTTCCAGGTTGCCTTCGCATATTGCTAATTACTTTTTGTTTTTGTTTGTTTTTTTGCAAATGCAGATGGAATCATGAATGGAGATTCTGCAGCAACAAAGGATTTTATAAGGACTCATGCTGCAGAGCATTTAAAACATGCAAAGGAGGACATGGGCTCACACTGGACAATTAACACAACTGGCACAACTGGTAGAGCTGCTGCCTCTCAGCGAGCAGGTCCCCGGTTCAAATCCCGGTCCGGGGGCCTTTCTGGGTGAAGTTTGCATGTTCTCTCCGTGCATGCGTGGGTTTTCTCCGGGGGCTCCAGTTTCCTCCAACAGTCCAAAAACATGCATGTTAGACTGATGGGGACTCTATGACCTTGGGTGTGAGTGAGACAGGTCTCTCTTGTAAATGAGTCCCCGTGGCTCAACGAGGCTAGCCTGTAGAAATAAAGGTTGAATGAAAAAATGTGCCACAAAGAAGTGGAGGTGGGGCTTTCACACTGGACATTTAATGCACCACGAAGAAGTGGACACTGGACATTTAATGCACCACGAAGAAGTGGACACTGGACATTTAATGCACCACAAAGAAGTGGACACTGGACATTTAATGCACCACAAAGAAGTGGACACTGGACATTTAATGCACCCCAAAGAGGTGGAGGACATAGGGTCACACAGGACATTTAAAACGTGCCACATAGAAGTGGAGGATACGGGCTCACACAGAACTGAGGAACACTTTTTTGGGGGGGAGATGCAAATCGGTGCTGGGCATAAAATTAGAATATTGTGAAAAAGTTATTTATTTCAGTAATTCCATTCAAAAAGTAAAACTTCTATACAGTATTACTGTATATTCATTCACACAGACTGATATATTTAAAAATAATCTTAATGCTGATGATTATAACTGACAACTAATGAAAACTCCAAATTCATTATAAGTAAATTACATTACTTGAGATCAATTAAAAAATGATTTTTATAGATGTTGGCCAACTGAAAAGTATTAACATGGTAGCATGGTCCTTAGCCCCAACTATTGAAAGATGTACATATTGTACATTTCATGTTCATACATCTCAGTTGGCCAACATTTATAAAAATACTTTATTTTTATTGAGCTCAAGTAGTAGTGTAATTTTCTGAGATACTGAATTTAGGGTTGTCATTGGTTGTCAGTTTTAATCATCAACATTAAAATAAATAAACATTTGAAATATATCAGTCTGTGTGTAATGAATATTTCACTTTTTGAATGGAATTCCTGAAATAAAACAACTTATTTAAAATATTATGACCAGCACACTTTGTACAGATTATTTTTGTGGTGAGGGGACTGTAATTTTATACAGCTTTTTTATTTCTCTTGTTACTGCCTGCTATATCAAAAAGAAAAATGAAGGCATGTTAAAAAAAATTTGTTAAGTACAGACCAAAAATGAAGGCATGTTAAAAATTTTTTATTGTTTATGTTAAGTACGGCCAAAGAATGAAGGCATTTAAAAAAAAAATAATATGTGAAGTACGGCCAAAGAATGAAGGCATTTAAAAAAAAAAATTATGTGAAGTACAGACCCAAGTGAGCTGTGTACTTTTATAGATTTGTTTGTGTATTTTGTGTTGCCACCAGTTGATAAGTTCCGTAATGTAAAGCTTTTTTTTTAAGTTACCAAAGGTGGAATTCTCAATTTTATGTGTTATGCTGTTCCTTTAAATTGTGTCAAATAAACAGGATAAAGGTAAAATTTATGGAGTGATTTGTAAAACTTAATCCAACTGTTTGTAGGATTTTAAAGCTGCGGATACGGATGGTCAAATGTATTTCCCTAGATTTGTTTGCCTCAACGCAATTTTAAAGTAGATTCATTATACTTTTTATATGCATAGCATGATTTTGACAAGCAGCATGTAAAGTGACTAAAATAAGTTAAATATAATAGCCTAATTAGAATAAGCTAAATACAGTAAGTTATTGACGTCAGATAGACGTCTAATGTAGACGCCTTTTAGACGTCAGGAATATAGACGTCTAATGTAGACGCTTTTTAGACGTCAGGAATATAGACGTCTGTTGGACGTCGGAAAAAGACGTCTTTTAGACGTCGGGGAAAAGACGTCATCTGGCGTAACGTTTTCGACCTTCCAGGGACCTGATTTCGACGTCCAGAAATGACCTGAAAAAGACGTCGTATAGACGTCACCTTGCTCAGTGGGTCCACCTCTCATACAGCTGGATATGGGCACCACCCAAAAAGGAAAAGGAGGTAAAGATAATGAATGGATGGATTATCATTTAAATGCAACCATCGTCAGACTCGTGTGACCAGTTTACAGCCTTGATGTATGGAAGCCCATTTCCGCCATGAAAGAAAAAAATTAAAGCCCAACAGGAAGTCGTAATTTCGATTTTTAAAGTCATAATTATGAGAATAAAAGTCATAATTTTTAGTTTAAAAGTCATAATTACGAGAATAAAAGTCAAAATTACGAGTTTTAAAGTCATAATTATGACCTTTATTCTCATAATTTTTACTTTAAAACATACAGTAATTATGACTTTTATTTAGGTAATTATGACTTTAAAACTCAACTCAATCATGACTTCCTGTTGGGCTTTTATTTCATAGCGGAAATGGGCTTCGATATGCTATATGAAGTGGCGATGAAACGATGTATACATACCTTTATTTAAAAGGATTGATGTTTGAAGGCAGAGGGACATACATTGAATTAATGAATCCATGTGCTATGCAGGAAAACTGCAGGTGTCTGACAGGAAGTTGCATCCATGTAGAGTCACAGTGTCTGGCAAGGAACAAAATTCGAAAATAAATTTGAAAACTCAAAATTATGACTTTAAAACTTGAAATTATGACGTTAAAACTCGTAATTATGACTTTAAACTCAAAATTATGACTTTCAAACTCGAAATTATTACTTTTATTCCAGTAATTATGACTTTAAAACTTGAAATTATGACTTAAAAACTCAAAATTATGACTTAAAAACTCAAAATTATGACTTTTATTCCCATAGTTATTACATTAAACTCAAAATTATGACTTTAAAACTTGAAATTATGACCATAAAACTCATATTTAAAACACTAAATTATGACTTTTATTCCCATAATTGACTTTAAAACTCAAAATTATGACTTTAAAACTCAAAATTACGACTTTTATTCCCATAATTATAACATTAAACTCAAAATTATGACGTTAAAACTTTAAATTATGACTATAAAGCTCATAATTATGACTTTAAAACTCGAAATTATGACTTTTATTCCCATATTTATGACTTTAAAAGTCAAAATTATGACTTTCTGTTGGGCTTTTATTTTTTTCTTTCATGACGGAAATGAGCTTCCATACCTGAAGCGACTGGCACGGACAGAAAAATATGTGACGTTGCACACAGCATGCTGTGTTTACAGAAGTAAATCCAGATGCTATACATGTTAGCATGTGTGTATTGATTCTGAAGATTTTCTTTAATCAGGACAACTAATTTTTTTGTGCTTGTTTGGCTCAGTGTTTGCATTTGCTCTTGCTGCCCACTCAGGAGCAGAATTGTATTCCTGGTATGGAAGCGACTGAAAGGGGTGAGAAATGAACTCAATAGATCCCATCATATTGATACAATCCAACACATTCATTCCATAAGTTGCTGTAGATTCTCAGTTATCCAGTTTTTTCATGCTGCTTCCTTCTTCAGGGGTCACCTCGAAGTAACTTGCACAAAGACTTGGGGATTGTTTTTACACCGGATGTCCTTCCTGAATCAACCACAGACCACCGAGCTACCGCAGCCCTCTGTGTGGAGCAGAGTGCCATCTAAGGCACCCAGGGGAGCAGATGGAGCAAATGAGGATGAAGACATGGGTGATCCACCGATCCCACTCACAAACTGGCGACCTTATAATCACATGCTTGCCTTCTCTAATTCCTGTGCCCCTAGATTCTCAGTCATCCAGTGTTGTAGAAAAACCCCTGATTCACAAACGATCAGCTGTAAATTTAGTCAAATTTAATAAGACAAAGTTTTGTGGCGAACAGTCGGTTACAGAACGTCAATGCATTGCATGTACAGGAACTCCTAATGTTTGCTCTGCCTCGGTTCTGAATTGTTTCCTACTTCCTGAAAAGTTGTTTTGTAGAAAACTCATCAGGGGCCTGCCCCTTCCCGCTGTATTATCAGATATGTCCGAACCCGTCGGAGTCCAGTGAGAAAGTTAAAACCCAATAAAACAAGCAAGGATTCTTACATGGGGGTGATAAGCACATCAAGCCACCATCATCATCGAACAGTGACACCAAAGCATTATAATTAATGTAATAAAAATTAAAGTAAAAATAATTTATCATTGCATTTATTAATGTTGTATTTGGGCTGCTCTACTTGAAGCCATTTGTTGTATTCTGCATTTCATAGCCCTATCTGTTGAACTACCGTATTTTCCGCCGTACACGTCGCATCAGTCTAAATATGTCTAAAAGTGGAAAAATCCATATGACGCTTCACCGTGTTATTATTATTTTTTTAACCATATACGTCACATCTATTATGCGTCACAGTTGACGCGTCGCATTTGTTATGCGTCACTGCTGACAACACGGAAATGTGGGCCGGTGTTGTGCCAAAAATCAATTGGCGGCCACGGGAGCGTGCACGGGAGGACTTTAACAAGAACTTAACAAGATAACATTTAAACACAATTATTTGTTTGCTCAAAATTATAGTAAATGTGTGTATCAGTCTAACTTTTGCTTAATAAATGCACTTTGACGGTCAAATCAGATGCATTTCAAAACCTGATACGTGGAAGTAGGCGCGTGCATGGGAGGACTCGCTGTGCATTTCTTCAGAATTTCACAAGATAAGCACCTAAAATAATTATTTGTTTGCCCGGTTTTATAGTAAAGGTGTATCTCAGCTGAATAAACGCACTAATGTCAAATTAGCTGCATTTCACCAGGGCGGCGCAGTGAAATGAAGCTGATTTGACATTTACTCCAGGCGAGCTGGACGAAGGTGGCAGGCTATGGCAAGACACTTGTGTCATTGATAACCACTTTTATCTATTACATGACACAACTGCATGCCATACTACTCAAGCGCCATCTAGCAACTGAAAATGGTAGCGTTCAATATTTTTAGTCAGAATAAATGAAAACAGTCATTTCAGTCAAAAACTGCTTTATAAATACAGGTAGTCCCCGTCTTATGGCGGAGATCCGTTCCTACATGCCGCCGTATCTCGAATTTCGTCATAACTCGGAACATACGTCCAAACTGCACCTTATACGTACAGTACTGTATTTTACCAAGCACTTAGCTTATCCTAACACAGTAGCCTACATAATTATCAAAAAACACATACATTTGAGAGCCATAATGAAGTGAAAAAAGAGTTAATTTCCTACTCTGGAATGCTGGTGAAGCCGTTTCCTCCGTTCCTCCTCCAGATTCTCCATTCATTCACGTCATAAAACCGCCGTCCATAAAACAGCTACTTTTCCGCAGCTGCTAAATGTCCAGCTTGGTCCAACAAGTTTTGTTTTGTTTTTTGAATGTCCAGAGGACCAGGCTTAGCTTTTTTTAGAGAGTACAGTGCAGATGTAGCCTCCGCAGCTAGTAAAACCAGAAACCGGAAACTGCGTAAATCGGCTTCAAAATAAATTTTTATTTTATTTTTTAATGGGAGGTGCGTCGTAACCGTGAAACATCGTAAGTCGAGGACTACCTGTATGGGGAAAAAATCCATAAATATGTTGCTTCTACAAATAAGAAAAAAAACTGTGACTTTTGGGGGTGAAAAATGTGGTATTTCAAAACAGGCTCAATAATTTCACTGTGTGTGTGTCCAGTATTGTGACTACATTATATTCTTTATGTTTGGGTGTCCTGTGGACTGGAGACCTGTCCAGGGTGTGTCCCCCCCCCGCCTCTTGCGCAGTGATTGCTGGACATGGGCACCAGTGACCCCTTCGACCTGAAAAGGAAGCGGATGGATATGGACGGACGGACGGACGAATGAACGGATGGATGGGTTTCAAACCGTAACCTTCTGGGGACCTGGCGGGAACATTTCTAAACAACTTAGAAAAGGCAAAAAAAAAAAACGTAATTAAAAAAAAGTATTTAAATGTTTCTTGATAAATCTCATAAAACAAATAGTTAAATATGAAATAAAATAAAAACATTTTAAAAATTTTCATTTATTTTATACTTTCCCATTTTATTGTTTATTTGATTTTTGTCCATTATTTGTCTTCAAAATTCTACTCCTCACGTTCAAATCTATCCACAGCCTTGCCCCTCCTTATCTATCTGACCTCCTACAAATCTCCATCCCATCACGCTCTCTCAGATCCTCCTCTTCGCTACATCTCCATGTACCCTCTGCCCGCCTCTCCACCATGGGGAGCAGGGCCTTCACCTGCTCTGCCCCTCACCTCTGGAACGCTCTACCGCCAGACCTTCGAAACACCACCTCCCTTTCTCTGTTCAAGACAGCCCTGAAAACATCTCTTTAGACTAGCTTATCATTAACTTTACTAAAAGTATTTTATAGTGTATATATGTATATATATATTTGATTTTTAAGTGTTTAAATGGACTTGCACCTACACCATTAAGTGATTGCATACAGAGACTGCAGACTGGCAGATCTACCAGAGCGGCTTTGCATGGAAATTGTAAGGTCCCCTTTAGAAGAACCACTTCTGCACAAGGTTCTCTGCCGGTGAGAGGATCTACAGTTTGGAACTCTCTTCCTGCTACGTATAAAATCCACAACCAGTTTCAATATGTTTAAAAAGCAAACAAAACTCTGGTTATGTCAAAAACAGAAATGTACCCATTTTTGACACATTACTTTTCTCTGTTTTGTATCCCTTATGTTGTGCTATTTTTAAGGACTACCACTTCAATTTTTAGATTTTTTTTATTTTGTTTATTCTTATTATTTTTTAAATTTATTCATGTTTTTTTTTTCTTTTTCTTAAAAGCCCATCTAGGGACAAGTGCTGCGAATTAGCTGTTGCTATTGCACTATGATGCAAACATGGGACTACTGCTGTTTTACTCAGTTTGTCTATGTCGATGTGTGTCTGTCCCTATCAAATATATATTATTTTGTATTTTATATTCTTTATTTATTTTATATTTCAATTTGTTACTGCTGATGTTTGAACTGTGTTTGTTTGTTTTCTTGCTGTCAAGTGTCCTTGGGTGTCCTGAAAGGCGCTTTTAAATAATTTTTTTTTTTTTTTTTTGGTGGCACCACTGGATTTCCATACACCTCTTGTGCTCGTACAGTATACCGTAATACCACTAGTAAATGTGCACCACAAGTTATGCACAAAAACAGAAGAGGGATGCTTTGTTAATTATGATGTCTACTATGAACTTTTAACATTATTTACAGTGCAGACATTTTACATTTCAGATCAAAACTCGACACAAATCCCTTTCATCTCGCTCTTTTCATAAACTCGGTCAAAGTAAAAGCTGTTGCGCATCTCATACACACTTTACAGCACGGCTTTCAAAATGGCTGCTGTCGCTTCTCAAACTATTTAGTTTTCAATAAACTTTTGTGGGTCGCTGTGACGAGACTGGTTTCCAGCCTGGTCTGTGAACAACGGGAAGTCGAGTCATATGATGAGACTGCGGAGAAGCAGGAACACGCCTGTTTCACGCAGGAACCGCAGAGGCGTGAGGAAATCTCAGGCTCGACAGAAAAAACGGAACTCGTTCTAAAAAAAAAAAAAAAAAGAAGAGGAAAGTTGTCCCGGGTGACAGCCAGGACAAGTTCATGATGACAGCCTGCTGGGACATCATGGAGCTCCTGTGGCGCGCGCAGCTCTAAAAGCGTCTTTTTCAGCATCATGGTGAATAAAGAGGAGCTGGAAGAAAGACTGAAGAAGCTGCTGGTGCGACTCCAGAGCCCCAGAGAGGACAACCAGCTGGACACGCTCATCCAGATCATCCAGGATCTACTTTTCCTGGCGCACACTGACCATGGTAGGAAAAGTGTTCCAGCGCGTGCACCGTGCTGCTGGTAATCAACAAGCTGTTTGTGTTTATTCTAACATCTAAACAAATTGCGTCACAGTTTATCACCACGTTTATTTCTGTACATATTTGTTACACAAAAGTAAATAAAACTGGATAAATGTCATTTCCTGCGAAAATGCAGCGTGAATGCTGCAGAAGAACTTGCTGAAAAACCGCTGAAATTAGCTGAACACATGCTGAAACGTTGCAAAAATGGAAGAACAAGCCACTAAAAATGCTGAATTTAGCAACAAACAGCTGAAAAGTAGCTGAAAAGGCAGAAAGAAGCTTAACTTACCAGAAGGAAACAGAAAGAGATTAAATTAGTTTTTTTTTTAAATGTGGAAATAGCTGAAAAAGCTCAAATGAGCATTAAAGCAGCTAAATAGTAGCTAAAGTAGCAGAAAAAGCTGAAACTAGCAGAAAAAGCTGAAAGGAGCACAACAAGCTGAAATTAGAAAGAAGTTAATTAGGCTGAAAGTGGCAAAAATTACTACAAAAAATGAATTTATCTATAAACAGCTAAAATGGTAAAAGGCTAGCTGAAATTGAAGA
The DNA here is from genome assembly GCA_038048925.1 of Garcialebias charrua. Classification (NCBI taxonomy): domain Eukaryota; kingdom Metazoa; phylum Chordata; class Actinopteri; order Cyprinodontiformes; family Rivulidae; genus Garcialebias; species Garcialebias charrua. The sequence continues at coordinate 16,511 of JBBPBX010012484.1, forward strand.
ACAAGCCTAAATTAGCAGAAGAAAGCAAAAATGACACATATTTGCTGAATTAAGGTTAAATAAGCAGAAATTAGCACAAAAATGAGGAAATTAGCTAAAAAAAAAGCTGCATTTAGCAGCAAACAGCTGAAAAGTGGCTGAAAAGGCCGAAAAAAGCTTACCTTACCAGAAAGAAGCAGAAAGAGATTAAATGAGTTTTTTTATGTGGAAATAGCTGAAAAAGCTCAAATGAGCATTAAAGCAGCTAAATAGTAGCTAAAGTAGCAGAAAAAGCTGAAACTAGCTGAAAAAGCTGAAAGGAGCACAACGAGCTGAAATTAGTAGAAAGAATACCCTGATGCATGCTCAAGTAGTAGAAAGAAGTTAAAGGCGGAAACTGGCAGAAATTACCACAAAAAATGAATTTACTGTATCTTTAAACAGATAAAATGGTAAAAGGCTAGCTGAAATGGAAGAACAAGCCTAAATTAGCAGAAGAAAGCAACAACAAAAAAAGACACATACATTTGCTGAATTAAGGTTCAATAAGCAGAAATTAGCACAAAAATTAGGAAATTCGCAAAAAAATGCTGAATTTAGCAACAAACAGCTGAAAAGTAGCTAGGCAGAAAGAAGCTTAACTTACCAGAAGGAAGCAGAAAGAGATTACATTAGGTTTTTTTATGTGGAAATAGCTGAAAAAGCTCAAATGAGCATTCAAACTGCTAAATAGTAGCTAAAGTAGCAGAAAAAGCTGAAAGGAGCACAACAAGCTGAAATTAGTAGAAAGAAGTTAATTAGGCTGAAAGTGGCAGCAATTACCACAAAAAATGAATTTATCTGTAAACAGCTAAAATGGTAGCTGAAATGGAAGAACAAGCCTAAATTAGCAGAAGAAAACAAATAATGACACATATTTGCTGAAATGAGTTTCAATAAGCAGAAATTAGCACAGAAATGGGGAAACTGTCTAAAAAAATATGCTGAATTTGGCAATAAACAGCTGAAAAGGCAAGAAGCTTAAACTACAAGAAGGAAGCAGAAAGAGTTCAAATGAGTTTTAAAAAAAGTGGAAAAAGCTGAAAAAGCTCAAATGAGCATGAAACGGCTAAATAGTAGCTGACGTAAGCAGAAAAAGTTGAAAGGAGCACAAGCTGAAATTAGAATAAAGAAGTTACTTAGGTTGAAAGTAGCAGAAATTACCAAAAAAAACTTGAATTTATCTGAAAACAGCTAAAATTAGCTAAAATGCTGCTTAAAAGGTATAGAACAATAAGTTTAAAATAGCAGAAGAAAGCAAAAAGGACACAGTGTCTAAAAATAATGAATTTGGCAACAAATAGCTGCAAAGGCAGAAAGAAGCTTAAACTACCAGAAGGAAGCAGAAAGAGATTAAATGAGTTGGAAATAGCTGAAAAAGCTCAAATGAACATTAAAGCAGCTAAATAGTAGCGGAAGTAACAGAAAAAGCTGAAACTAGCAGAAACTAGCTGAAAGGAGCACAACAAGCTGAAATTAGAAGAACGAAGTTACTTAGGCTGAAAGTAGTTGAAATTACCACAAAATGTTTGAATTTATCTGAAAACAGCTAAAATTAGCTAAAAATATCTGAAAAGTTAGAACAAGCTTAAAATAGAAGAAGAAAGCAAAAAAGGAGATATGTTTGCTGAATTGTTTCAATATTAGCACAAAAATGGGGGAATTAGCTAAAAAAATGCTGAATTTAGCAACAAACAGCTGAAAAGGCAGAAAGAAACTTAAACTACCAGAAGGAAGTAGAAAGAGATGAAATGAGTTTAATAAATGTGGAAATAGTTGAAAAAGCTTAAATGAGCATAAAACGGCTAAATAGTAGCTGAACTAGCAGAAAAGGCTGAAAGGAGCACAACAAGCTGAAATTAGCAGAAATAACTTAATTAGGTTGAAAGTAGCAGAAATTACCACAAAATACTTGAATTTATCTGAAAACGGCTAAATTAGCTAAAACTGCTAAAAAGGTAGCCGAAAAGGTAGAAAAAGCTTAAATTAGTAGAAAGCAAAAAAGGAGACATGTTTGCTGAATTGTTTCAATATTAGCACAAAAAATGGGGAAATTAGCTAAAAAAATGCTGAATTTAGCAACAAACAGCTGAAAAGGCAGAAAGAAACTTAAACTACCAGAAGGAAGCAGAAAGAGATGGAATGAGATTAAAAAATGTGGAAATAGTTGAAAAGGCTTAAATGAGCATAAAAACGGCTAAATAGCAGCTGAACTAGCAGAAAAGGATGAAAGGAGCACAACAAGCTGAAATTAGCAGAAATAGTAACTTAATTAGGTAGAAAGAAGCAGAAATTACTTGAATTTATCTGAAAACGGCTACAATTAGCTAAAAATGCTAAAAGAGTAGCCGAAAAGGTAGAAAAAGCTTAAATTAGTAGAAGACAGCAGAAAGAACACGTTTGCCCAGCCTTAGGCCGAAAAAAGCAGAAATGAGCACAAATAGTGGATGTTATCTGAAAAAGGCTGAAATTAGCAAAAAACCAGCTGAAATGTAGCTAAAAAAGCAACAAAACAATGTTTAATTACCAGATGGAAATGGAGAGAGAGAACACATTTGTGTTGAATTGTGCTGAAAAAAGTTTAAATGAGTGCAAAAAACGTGGAATTAGCTGAAAAGGTCAAATTCGCCTAAACAGCTAAATGGTAGCTGAAATAACAGAAAAAGCTGAAACTTCCAGAAACAAGCTGGAAGGAGCAGAAAGAAGTTAGAAGAAGCACAAAAATGTTGTATTCGTCAGAAAGAAACTGAAAGGAGCACAAAACAGCTGAAATTAGCTAAGCTAAAATTTGCACAAGGAAGCTGAACAAAATGTGAAAGGAGCTGTAAACATCTAAAAAAGATGTGAAGGAAACAAGCTCAGCGCTTTGTTTAAAAGGTTTTAACACATAGATCTGATGTTGCTGTTAAAAACCCAGACTCTCCAGAGGCGCTAAAGTTTGAAACTGAGTTTAGTTTTTCTGCTTCAACAGCTGGATGCTTTGTCTGCTGTGAACGTTCTTCTTCTCCAAAATAATTCCAGCTCAAGGCGGAGAGGGAGGGAGTGGGACGATCAAAACAGCTTCAGTTCTGTGTCCAGCTGCTCGGACTTGAATCAAATGTAGCTTCTTTTTTTTTTTTTTTTACTTTTCGGGTTCCTCTGTGTTCTCGGGGTGGACTGTTCTGCGTTCACGATGAAAGTTTTGTCGTGATGATTTTTAACATGACTGTTAAATGCACGTTCCATAAACTCCAGAGTATCTTCATCAGCGTGCTCTATCTTGCTCTCTTTTCTGCAGCAGCGGAGCTTTTTGAAGACCAAAACGTTCACCGTCCTCTCGCGGTGGTGCTGTCCTCTCACATCAGCAGCGTAGGAGTCCAGCGGGTAATTATGATTGATTAATAAAGTGGTCCTCCGGGGCTGTTATCAGGGCAGCGAGTTCCAGTTGTTACGCAGCAGAAACAAAGCCCAGCCTTTGGACGTGGTTCAAAAGTTAACCATGAACGCATCTTGTGACCGCAGAAGAGATGAGATCCCAGTAAAACTGAAAGAGGCTGTTTACGAGCACAGACGTGCTGAATAACATCTTGATTTGATCCTTGTCTTGTTATAAACTCAAATAATCCCTTTTGTTCATTTTAGGGTTTTATGTATCGGAACATTAAAAAGGATCTGATCCATACCAGATTATAAAGTAATTCTAATCCAACCAGATTTCACTGTGAAATGAAGCTAAACTGGAAAAGCTAAGTCCAGTCCTCGATTCTTCGGCTTGTAGAACCTCCTTTAGCTGAAAGAAGCGTCAGTTCTCAGAATCAGTCGCTTGTGTGAAGGAAAAAGGAATTTGAGCCAATTCGTCTTTCCAACAAAGTTCAGTCAGGTCCTCTGGACGGTTTCTTTTGTTGTTGAGACGTTTCGTCCTTCATCCAAAGGACTTCATCAGTCCGAGGAGCCACAACAAGCAGCACTCACATAGTGGACCAACAGGTTTGCTGGTGATAAGATGGTTTCTGGGGCCCACCCTCTCCCCCGTCGACTCCTCTGAGTTAGCCATAGCCAAAGTGGTTCAAAGTGGCCATGGCTGCCGCAGACGAGCTGACGGGGGCGAGGGCGGGCCCCAGAAACCATCTTATCACCAGCAAACCGGTTGGTCCACTATAGCCGTTTTCGCACTGCACAGCCCTCAACGGCCCGGCCCGCCCCGCCTTCTAACCCGGGTTTGACATGTTCGCATTTGCCTTTTCCGCCCGGGGTCCGCCCTCGTTTTGGAACCCGCCAAGAGGTGGTTCTGATCGGGCCGGGCTCCCGGGCCCAGTTTGACGTCATGTACTGCTCATCATTTGATTCGTTGTTTGCAGCAGGGGCGGGACTCGTTCTAACAACAACCTCAGCGCGAGCTGAATTTCATTAAAATTTAACTACAGAAACCCCTAAAAAAATTGTTAGCTGAATTAATGTTTCTGAGTTTAATTTTTGTTAATAACTGATTACAAATCAGCTTATGTTAGAACGTAAATAACACGAAGCGCGCACCCATACAGAGCATTTCGGCCTTTCAGCGCGAGCTGAATTTCATTAAAATATAACTAATATTCTCTAACCCTTGCGCGTAGCCAGGATTTTAAAATATAACTAATATTCTCGTCTCGAAAATAAAAATAAAAAGGAGTTTGTGTTATGCTAACACAAATTCCTTCTTTTTTTATCCAATAAAAGACAAACGTAAAATCATTTGAACCAGGTGGGACGCGAACACCAGTCTAGATAAAATTTAGAGTGGAAGGCGAACGCTCTAACCACTCAGCTACGAAGGCATATTGGTTTTTTCAGGAGTCCACTTTTACTATAAAGGATTCGCCCCACGTAACATCCTGGTTACGCACAGGAGTTAGAGAATATTAGTTATATTTTAAAATCCTGGCTACGGGCAAGAGTTAGAGAATATTAGTTATATTTTAATGAAATTCAGCTCGCGCTGAAAGGCGGAAATGCTCTGTATGGGTGCGCGCTTCGTGTTATTTACGTTCTAACATAAGCTGATTTGTAATCAGTTATTAACAAAAATTAAACTCAGAAACACTAATATATATATTCAGCTAACAAATATTTTTTAGCGGCGTCTCCTCTCTTAAAACACTGTAAGCGCGCACACAAGAACTTCCCACCCACTTCAAGAGAACGCCCCACCCACTTCAAGGCAGCTCTCCGGACAATGCGTAATGAGCGGGGGCGGGCCAGGCCAGGCTCTGGGCCAACCAGGGACGAGCTGGGCTGGGGAGGACCGTGCAGTGCGAAAACGGCTTGTGTGAGCGCTGCTTGTTGTGGCTCCTCGGACTGATGAAGTCCTTTGGATGAAGGACGAAACGTCTCAACAACAAAAGAAACCTTTCAGATGACCAGACTGAACTTTGTTGGATGTTTTCATCTGGATTGTTGAGCATGAATTTTGACATTCCATGTAGTTTGAGTTTTGCTGACAGTCGTTTCTGCGTAGCTCCATTAAAGCCCCACCAGGTCTGGACTTCAACAAGACCGTTGCAGAATGCTGAGTCTTTCCTTTTTTAGCTGCTCTGTTGCATCATGACCCAGTTCAGCGGTCAGGCGGCTTCACGTTGATTAGGATGCTTTGGTCTACCGAGTCCATGTCTGACTGAAGGTGCCCCCCAAGGGGTCCTGTGGCTGTCGAACAAGCCCAAACCACCACTCTTCCACCACCGTGCTTGATGGTATGAGGTGTTTGTGCTGCTCTGTTTGTTGTCACCAAACACGGCAATGTGAATTATTGGTGAATATTTTTGATCAGCAGCACCTAGCTGATACTTTACCTCATGGATTCTGTGAAAGCAGCGAAGGTAAAGTTAGTTTTTTCACACGCAGCTTTTCCTTTTTGGCTTCATTTTAACAAACAACAACGTGCATGTTTGTGTGTTTGGTTCACTTGAGGTTAGATTAAAGCTGCTCAGAATCTGGTGGACCGGTCATTTTCATTTAGTCCCGATACATAAAATCTAACAATTGAAAACGAGTGCCGTATTTTTCGGACTATAAGGCGCATTGAGCGAAACAAAACAGTCAGATAAGTCAAACTTTATCCAAGTCATTCACAATAACTCTCAACATTGTTCAGTTGTACAACATAAAATTGGATGGAGGTCAGTAAGCACAACTAGAATTAATACATAAGGCTCATTGTCGATTTTTGACAAAACTAAAGGATTTTAAGTGCAACTTATAGACCAAAAAATACGGTAACTTTCTTTTTCCAGTGACTGTATCCACTTAGCAATGTCAAATCAAATGTGAGTTTCTGTTTGAACAGGTAGGCTGGTCTTTGCTGTGTCAGCTCATGGAAATATGCCCCAGAACGCTGGAGGAGCTCTGCAGGCCCCTGGATGTCGCCGGGGAGTTGGAGGTCCTGGGAGTGTACCAGTAAGTGAAGACAGACACACTGCTTGTGCAAGTGACTATAAATGTTTTTTTTTTTTACGTTGGCTCTTCAAACAACCATAGAGTATCTTTGAAGAGCGTGAGAAAAAAGTTGAACAAGTTTATTTCAGGCACGTGTAAATCAAATGAAAATGATTCAATGATTTTTCTGTTTAGAACATGATACTATTACACCAGTTTGATTTGTTACCAGTGCTTCCCCTACCATTATACAAGCAGGGCACCCCATCAACAGAACCAAGCATGATGTAGCACGGCGTGTAATACAAATGTGCTAGCAAAAAGGCTACCGACATAGAGATCATGCAAACTCCACCCAGAAAGGTCCCCTGGTTGGATCCGAGCCGGCGACATTCTCGCTGAGAGGCGGCAGCTCCACCATCTGCGCTACCGTGCCGCCCCGAAAAAATGCCCCAATTAGGCATTTTTGTCTGAGGTCTCCATGCAGGACTTTGTTTGATTCAGCGTCCTCGTCAAAATGAGCGCCTGAGTTCAGACAGACAAGTTGATCAACCGATCAGATTCATCAACCGCAACCAAATGTGGGGGGATAATGTTTTTGCCCGTGTTTGTGTGTCTGTTTAAAAAAAACTGGGCAAGTTTCCATGAAACTTCCAGAAAATAACCACTGGGTTGTCCTCTACAGTTCATTAACTTCTGGATTCAATACATTTCAAGATGGCCGGCATGTCCAACGCAAAAACAGCCGAAACTCAGCCAGTTCTACAGATATTGAGCTAAAATCTGGTCTGGTAACCGCTGAGCATCATCCCCCAACACATTTGATTTGATTTGATTGGATGTTTATTCATTCATTTTAAAAGAACAATACAAGACAGTTTCATCAGATACAAGAATACAAGTAGGATAAAATGAAGGGAGCAGAAAGAAGATGAAATCTTATTATATCTGCCCCTTATTTCACAGTTTGTTCAACCAATGATAACCTTCAAACTACATCACAGAATGAATAATTCTACTTAATTTTTCTAACTGTAATACACAAACTACATCACAAAATGAATAATTCTACTTAATTTTTCTAACTGTAATACACAAACTACATCACAAAATGAATAATTCTACTTAATTTTTCTAACTGTAATACACAAACTACATCACAAAATGAATAATTCTACTTAATTTTCCTAACTGTAATACACAAACTAGATCACAAAATGAATAATTCTACTTAATTTTCCTAACTGTAATACACAAACTACATCACAAAATGAATAATTCTACTTAATTTTCCTAACTGTAATACACAAACTAGATCACAAAATGAATAATTCTACTTAATTTTCCTAACTGTAATACACAAACTACATCACAAAATGAAAATTCTACTTAATTTTTCTAACTGTAATACACAAACTACATCACAAAATGAATAATTCTACTTAATTTTTTCTAACTGTAATACACAAACTACGTCACAAAATGAATAACTCTACTTAATTTTTCTAACTGTAATACACAAACGCACTAAGCTACATCATAAGTACAACATAAGTGTAATACACAAACACACTAAGTTACATCATATATAGTTTTTGAGCAAGTCCTTTTTGACCTTTTTCTTAAATGTATACATTGATTTTGCATTTTTAACATCACTCTCCAGAGCAACACATAAACTGACATATAAACGCATTGTGTGACATCTTTACTTAAAAAGGTTGACAATAACTGTTGGAGTCAACCCTCTTTGTGTTAGCAAAATGTCTCCTGAATTGAGATGAATCTCTGGATTGCTGCTACAAACCAGATTCCAAAAAAGTTGGGACACTAAACAAATTGTGAATAAAAACTGAATGCAATGATGTGGAGGTGCCAACATCTAATATTTTATTCAGAATAGAACACAAATCACAGATCAAAAGTTTAAACTGAGAGAATGTATCATTTTAAGGGAAAAATATGTTGTTTCAAAATTTCATGGCGTCAACAAATCCCAAAAAAGTTGGGACAAGTCCATTTTTACCACTGTGTGGCATCCCCCCTTCTTCTTACAACACTCAACAGACGTCTGGGGACAGAGGAGACCAGTTTCTCAAGTTTAGAAATAGGAATGCTCTCCCATTCATGTCTAATACAGGCCTCTAACTGTTCAATCGTCTTGGGCCTTCTTTGTCGCACCTTCCTCTTTATGATGCACCAAATGTTCTCTATAGGTGAAAGATCTGGACTGCAGGCTGGACATTTCAGTACCCGGATCCTTCTCCTACGTAGCCATGATGTTGTGATTGCTGCAGAATGTGGTCTGGCATTATCTTGTTGAAAAATGCAGGGTCTTCCCTGAAAGAGATGACGTCTAGATGGAGCATATGTTGTTCTAGAACCTGAACATAGTTCTCTGCATTAATGGTGCCTTTCCAGACATGCAAGCTGCCCATGCCACAAGCGCTCATGCAACCCCATACCATCAGTGATGCAGGCTTCTGAACGGAGCGTTGATAACAACTTGGGCTATCCTTGTCCTCTCTGGTCCGGATGACATGGCGTCCCAGTGTTCCATAAAGAACTTCAAATCGTGACTCATCTGACCACAGAACAGTCTTCCATTTTGCCACACTCCATTTTAAATGACCCCTGGCCCAGTGCAAACGTCTGAGCTTGTGGAGCTTGCTTAGAAATGGCTTCCTCTTTGCACTGTAGAGTTTCAGCTGGCAACGGCGGATGGCACGGTGGATTGTGTTCACTGACAATGCTTTCTGGAAGTATTCCTGAGCCCATTCTGTTATTTCCTTGACAGTGGCATTCCTGTTTGAGGTGCAGTGACGTTTAAGGGCCCGGAGATCACGAGCATCCAGTAGAGTTTTACAGCCTTGACCCTTACGCACAGCGATTGTTCCAGATTCTCTGAATCTTTTGATGATGTTATGCAGTGCTGGACTGGCCATCGGGCACACCGGGCAAATGCCCGCTGGGCCGTCAGGTGATTTTTGGGCCGCCCGGGCGGTCCTGTCATGAACCAAAAAAATAAATTATAGCTATTTTTTTGTCAATCGCGATGGCCGATTGGTTGATTTTCTTGAACGACATCGAGCTAATCCAATGAAATCTCTCAGCACTCTTTGGCGGCCCGACCAGCCCCTCCCCTTTAGACCAATCAATCAGTCATACACAGAGAGGAGAAGACGACATGGAGAGCAGCAAAAAGCGAAAAGGAGGCGCCGAAAAAAATAGGATTAAAAAGAGACAAGCCCTTCAGGCAGATGCTGCAAAATGTATAAAAATAACCCAGATGTTTGCTGGTGGCTGTGGAGCGGGCCACCTCAGCAGCAGCAGCCACAGGTGCCGACAGCGGAGGTCTGCAGGTGGATGAGGCCGAGAAATGGCGACAGGAGAGCGGGAGACCCGCGGCAGCCGCAGATGCCGATGCGAGCGTGGGAAATACTCAACTTCAGGTAAGAAGTTGTAACAACCTGCCCCCCACCGCTGCGATAAAAGGGGACTAATTATTACATACGCTAAATTAGTCACGGGCAGTGCCTGGAGCTGACGGCGCTTAAAACTTATAATGGTTGAGCAGAAAGCATAAACCAGTAAACAGAAAATAATTCACCCCACATACAAGAAAACTCTCATAAACATATATTGATATTAGCCATATGATGACATTTAATACCCTTTACCCAGTTTAAACAAACAAATCAGTTGTGCACATAAACAACCCGAACGCTTCATTCCCCCATTTACATATCTGCAGACAAACCCCATAAATCAAATCAAAACCCAAACTGCACCAACTTTCAGTCCAAACGTTCTCTCAGATAAAAAGTTTGTTTGAAGTGAGATGAGGAAACGCCCACTCAATCCATCCAGGCGTCGGCGCGCCGAAATAAAAAGAAACAATCTCACCAGAGTCTCAAGGTCCTTTTAGCGTGCCTCCCCTGCAGTCCTGGGTAAAGGAAAATTTACTGATCCACAGCGATCCCAACTCAGGGTGATACACAGTCCACAGGCAGTCCAGGGCAACAGCCTCACGCCAAATCCTTCTCAGCAGGTGCGCACTCCAAGGTGAGACAGAGAGGAAGCGCCGTCACTTCCTCCTGCTTTTAAGTCCACTTCCCCACCGTCTCCAAAACATATTATTACAAAACAAATTTACCCAAACACATAAACAAGTTGAAACTTTCATTTGGAACACACTCGTTACCTTTCAGGAGACAACAATTAATAATAAATGGTCATTTGCAGCGTAGATAATATAATAAAATAAGGAAACAAATGGAAATAAATCTAACGCTTTATTAATCGATCAGTGACCATTACAAAGTGATGAAAATACACATGACTCTGAGTCATGTGTATTTCTGAGGATGGTGTAGTAAGTTTAAGTTCATTAGACAAGTACATATACACCAACAAGACAATGTTTGTTATGTTATCTTAACACAAAACAGGAATATATGGCTGATGGAAAAATAAAGTTTCTTTATAGAATGGTTGTTTGAGATTTTTAATTTCTGTGTTCCTGTTGTTACAATACAGAGCCATCAGGCTCTCTGATGGTTCCTCCTTTTTGAGGCATGGTATGGTATGGTTTCTTATAAATACTGTTTAACAAACACCATTATGTCATCTTAATAAACTATGATTTTATTCTAAGCACCTTGTTGGGTCAAGGGAAAACAGACATAAATACAAGCAATGGGCCTCATGCACAAACCGTTCGTACGCACAGATATGTGCTTATCCTGTGCGTACGAGTGATTAAGGATCATATGTGGCATCCAACACTGTTTTCGTATCCTACGAATTTATTCAGATACGAACAAAATCTACGAGTGGTCCAGACCTGTCGTATATTTTAGGAGCGTCAGTCTGCTGTCATCCAGACGGATCTTCTCCACGAATAACTTCATATTTCGTTATTTAGAAAATATTTAGAGTTTAAAAACAATTAAATGCAACCACATTGGTTAATTAAAGCGGCTTCAACCCCCCCCACCCCACGTCCACCACCCTGCGCCACCCGCGCGTGACCCCCCGCGCCACTCATGTCGACCACCTGTGCCACGCAACGCGCCCCACGCAACCACGCCACGCGCCCCCCCCCGCCACTCATGTCGACCACCTGTGCCACGCAACGCGCCTCGCGCAACCATGCGCGCCACTGTCGACACACACACACACACACACACACACACACACACACACACACACAGCACCGCAGAGAAAAAGCGAAACCAGCTTATTCAGTCGTTTCATGTCATGTTTTATTTAAGCTGCCTGTTGACTGCGGGCGCACTGTCATCTGTGTTCTGAGTGTGGATCATCGCGCGTCTTGCAGTCAGTCTGACCACCTCCTGTCCGTGCTGCGGCGAGACGTTTGTTTGAAGCCATTTTCAGATCAAACCATTTATTCTTGATTTCTGATACTGTACGACCCACGGGACACACTACAATATTAATATGAAGTTAACTGTAGTTTCGAGACATTCTAAAATGCTTCTGTTCAAAAACACATCCGACACTTGCGGGGGGTGGGGGGGTGGGGGGCAGCGGTGCGCTCTTCTGAATAAGTGAAACTATAATGTAACACAGTACACTAAAATTAGAGATATTTGACCATCCGACACCTGCGGGGGGGGGGGTGGGGGGGTCGCCACAGCGCCACTGAGAGCAGATCTCCGAACGCGTGAAGTTCTCCTTTTACTTCATGAGTTTGAATGAATGGACACTTCCTGCTGTCAGAAGGCAGGAAGCGTGGCCTTATATGGTGTTATGAGGGGTGGGAATTATGTAAATTACCCTCACGCGAGCACGCGCAGGTGAGTAGAACAGGTGGAATTCATCACCTTTAAGCAGCCCGTTTACACGCTTTTCCTGTGGATAGAAGACTTTGTTGGTTCTGACGTGGCATGTTCGTACGAACGCTTCGTACGAACAAAAGTAGGAGAAATATAGGATAAGAATAAGAACATTTTCGTGCATGAGGGCCAATATCTAAGAGTGATTGCTGTTAGCACATCTTGCTCTGACTATAATCATTCTGACAGGGTGCCATGATAACATGGGTCATCATAGAATTACTGACTTAAATAAAAAAGTATATTTTCATTACAGTTTGCAAGCACTGTTACAAGAAATTTGTTTCCATTCACGAGCGTCATTCTCTTTCCATCAATACCTGGTGGGCCACTCTGCTCAAAATGCCCGGGCCGATTTTTTGTCCCAGTCCAGCCCTGATGTTATGCACGGTTGATGATGATAACTTAAAGGGGACCACACATGCAGAATTCACTTTTTAATGTTTTTTTACTAAACTTTGGGTATTTACTTCATAAAAAAACAGTCCTTGTGCCAAAAAAATGCACCCAGTGGTTTATTTACTCTAAGTAGATTTATTTGTCTGTGATTAAAAACGCTCCGTTTCACACTTCCTGCGGTTTGTGACGTCACAAACCGTAGCCAATCACCTCAAACCTGAGTCCAGCCCCTCACCTAGCAACCCCTGGTGATGCTCCACCCACTTGAGTATAAAAGATGTCACGGTTGCCTAGCGGTTTAGGAGCTGACCTGGCGGTCATTTATTCATTTATTTAGCCCATGGGGGGCTAGGGGTTTGCCCTGCTCCAGCCATGCAGCACATCTCGAGTAAAACCAGAATGTTTTATTACCTTGTTTGAATGAACTCTGTCTCGTTGAAACTGTGCACACACACTCTAGCGGTTTGGACTTGTTTCTTATATGATGAAGGACTACTGTTGCACAACTGTCAGTTTGGTTGAGCGGTTACGACACTTGACCGCCACGCAGGAGAGCGGAGATCGCGTCCCGTCAACGGCATCTTTTTTTTTCCCCTTTTTTTTAAAGCCTTTTGTTTCGGAGAAATCGGGGTGAGACTAGATATATACATCGACATAATAATACTTTATAATTGTTATTTTTACGTTTTAGTTCAATTTTTAGTGTAATATCGCTCCCAACGCGCAGCCGGCAGAAAACTGCACACACACACTCTCTCTCGCGGGGCGACAGTCTGTACCATCAAGCACCACTGATCGATATATTTTCAGATTAGCAACTTATTTATTTTAAGAATACCTTTCACTTCATCAAAATCTTATCAAAACTTCAGCGTTCTAAATGTAGGTGGTTGTGATTATTTCTTATGAAAGACTGCTTTTTACATAACTACTCGGTTGGCTCAGAGGTAGTGAACCGGACTCGTAATCCGAAGGACACGAGTTCGCCTCCCGGTCGCGGCATCCCTTTTTTTTTTTTAAGCCTTTTGTTTTGCAGACCGCCGGCGAAGACACCATTTGCGCGCGGGAGTTGTTGGGAGCTACTGACTTTTGAGGTCCGGGGGTCCGGTCAAAGGTTGCCTCATGCGGATAAATTAACTGGAGCGAGACATTCTGTGAACTTTGTGTGTGGACTGAAGAGCAACTTATTTATTTTAAGAATACCTTTCACTTCATCAAAATCTTATCAAAACTTCAGCGTTCTAAATGTAGGTGGTTGTGATTATTTCTTATACGATGAAAGACTGCTTTTTACATAACTACCCGGTTGGCTCAGAGGTAGTGAACCGGACTCGTAATCCGAAGGACACGGGTTCGCCTCCCGGTCGCGGCATCCCTTTTTTTTTTAAGCCTTTTGTTTTGCAGACCGCCGGCGAAGACACCATTTGCGTGCGGGAGTTGTTGGGAGCTACTGACTTTTGAGGTCCGGGGGTCCGGTCAAAGGTTGCCTCATGCGGATAAATTAACTGGAGCGAGACATTCTGTGAACTTTGTGTGTGGACTGAAGCAGTGATCGCTCCCAAAAGCGCCGCATGCAACGAGCGGAGCTAACACCGCCCGGCTCGGAGGAGGAAAAGCTATTCGAGGCTAATGCTAAAAAAAGGAGCTGCAAATGGCGGCGCGCGCAGAGGGCTTTTGGTAAGTTATCTTAAGCTACTAGCACTAACAGTAAGTCAAATGAGTAATAAAAAAGAGCTAATTTTAAAATAACAACATATTAGAGATACTGGCTGTTACAGAGGGCGTAGTTAATGTAAATAGGTCTTTGTAGGGCGTGGCTTTCAGACCTCATTATTCATAAACCGGTCGTTTAGAACGGAAGTGAAATTTGGCAGAATTAGAAAGGGGATATTTTTTATCTAAGCATTATTTTGTGTATAAAATTGACTGAAAATGGTCTGGATAGCCCACAGATAAACCACAAAAAATTATATATCCTACATTTGGTCCCCTTTAAATGTCTTTGCTATTTTACGCTGGGTAACACCATTCTGGTATTGCTGCACTATCTTTCTGCGCAACAATGGTGGAATTGGTGATCCTCTTACCATCTTGGCTTCTGAGAGACATCTGAGAAGCTCTTTTTATACCCAATCATGTTGTCAATTGACCTAATTAGTGTTAATTGGTCTTCCAGCTGTTGTTATATGCTCAATTTCCTTTTTCCAGCCACTTATTGCTACTTGTCCCAACTTTTTTGGGATTTGTTGACACTAAAATTTTGAATCAACATATTTTTCCTTTAAAATGTTACATTTACTCAGATTAAACTTTTGATCCGTCATCTATGTTCTATTCCGAATAAAATATTGACTTTTGCCATCTCCACATCATTGCATTCAGTTTTTATTCACAATTTATTTAGTGTCACAACTTTTTTGGAATCAGGTTTGTAATTGAACTTTGAGGTTTGACCAAAACTGCTGTTATTTTATTGTTTCTCTGCACACGGTGATTATAGATCAAAAAGGTGGTAGGTGATACATTTCAAGTTTCTTGAAAGCAGACAACAAAGACGTCACCACCCACATTTGGATTGTCCCCGTTCTGATTTTGTCTCTAGGCAGGTCCTGAAGGCGCTGTCTCACTACAGCTCAGACTGTCAGGTGACCATGGTTGGACTCCGAGCGCTGGCTCTGCTGCTCAGATCAGGTGACGAACTCAGGAATGTGTTGCCAGTCACTGTGACTTTACAGGTAAACTCCAGGTAGCGTTCAAATTTTTGCCTTAAAACCACCTGCCAGCCACATTCCTCATCATGTTCACATTGTTACATTCAACGTACGCAAATATAAGGCTACTTAAAGTAACACACATCGCAGATGTGTTCTAAAGCAGCTTAAAGGTAAAAGCGGGTGTAAATTACCTGTAATACCTGTACCTCTGTAATTACCTAACCGGTTATCTGGAATGTGGGCTTTGGCTTCTCCAAGCTAACTTTAGTATTGATCTATTTTTAGAGCAACATTTCAGCCTCTTTCTCAGAACAACCTGTCTGCATTATGAGCATTTCTAACCGCATTTCCACAGGTTATTCGTGACTAAAGTTCTGATTCATGATTGATGGGCTAGGGATGCGAAACTTTAATAAGAGTGTTGTCCTGTTTCATGCTCCGTAATCCTCTGGCCTTCAGTCCTCCTTCAATGGACCCGTTCAGTGGACTTGACTCGACCATGCCAGATTTGAGAGTGCTGTTTCAGCAGCTGCTCTTGCGCTTTAATTGACCAAGTTTCGATTCAGTTCAAAAATACTTTATTAATCCCAAAGGGAAATTATTTGTTTTTGTAGCTCATCATCCTGGTTTCATTAGAGTTGTTATGCTGATGGTTTTGGGCAGGAAGGATTTCTTGTAGCAGTCCGTCCCACAGCAGATCCGAAGAAACTGGCCGCAGATGCCGATTTGTCCACCCAGACCCTGCAGGCCTCTTGTCCTCTTGGGCAGCAGGACTGCCCGAATGCCGGCAGAACTCCTCCCCAAGCAATGGCCATTTATTTAGCAGCCTGCCAAGCCCCTCGTCACTGCGGACTTAATTGCAGGTGCCAGGGGATGATCTCGGTCCTCCCGCTGTTTTAAGCTGTGGTCAGGCACTCGAGCACAGCCTCCAGGTAGACGGTAATGCATCCACGGCACCTCCTTTTCAACTCACTTGGGATTTGGGGCTGTAGTTGACGTTCCTTATATGGGCTTTTGAGATGTTAATCAGCAGCTTCCAGTTGTAGAAAACCACCTTGTTTTTATGGTTACACATCACAACAAATGTCCAAATATAAAAAAGTTTCAGTAAAAATTCTTCCAGCAGCACAGCATCCGATACCAGAGGAAGCAACTGTCTGGAATAAAAAAGTGATTTACATCCAGAAAAATTTGTAATTAAAGTTTTCAAAAGCAAAATCTAAGAATGAATGTAAGAGAGCTACTCCAACATGCAGCCACCTTGAACGGGGCAATTTTGGAACTAAACTTTAAACTAAACTTTCTTGACACTGAGGAAGAGTTCTTACAGGAAACGGTTTGCACAGCTGTATCTGTATTTGTTTTGAGATACAAAGTGTGCAATGTGGAAAGTGAAAACCAATGGAAAGAGACAATCTGATGGTATCTTGATGCATGCTCAATAATCCAGGTAGATAAATGTAACATGGTTAAATCAGGTCCTCTGGACGGATGCTTCTTCTTGAAATGTTTTGGCTTTTGTCCAAAAGACTTCTTCAGTCTGAGGAGCTGCAATAAACTCAGTCCTATAAACATCACCTTCTCATAGAGGATCAACGAGCTTGTTGACATCCAGAACTATTTGTTTACATGATAAAGAAGGACCATCAGCCTAACAATTGATTGTTAGTGCTCTGATGGCTGCTTGCTCACAGAGGGCGGAGTGATGCGATAACAGCATTGTAAGGCCCTGTTTACACGGACACTGTGTGGGGGAAACGGAATTTATGGGCATGTTAATTAGTTTAAAAGTTTTGCGTTGACACGGATCTGACACGGATCTGCTCGAATCTCCCCCCTCCCTCATGCCCCCCCTTACACCCACTGCGCATGCGTGCTGCTGAACCTTCACCCACTGCGCATGCGTGCTGCTGCCTCACTCTGCTGGCAGTCTGCTACTTTCTTTTGTGCTAAAAGTTGAGCTAACAAGTTAACAATAAGTTAAAGCTGGATTTTGGATAAGAGTCGACAGATTTGACACCAAGCGGGACCTCTTCATCTAACAAGCTGCACACCAGACGCTGAGTGGACTGTGGACCAGAACCGAGTCACGATGACTGCGGTAAAGTTAGTTTCACGTTGGAAGTTGGATATTCGAGCTCCGTGGCTTCAGGGGTGCGTTGCTCTCGTCAGTCCGCTTCATGGAGTCTGATTTCGGGCAGCTGCGCTGAGTCTGCCCCTTCTCAGAGACCAGACTCCATGAAGCGGACTGACGAGAGCAACGCACCCCTGAAGCCACGGAGCTCGAATATCCAACTTCCAACGTGAAACTAACTTTACCGCAGTGTCACGATGAGGTCTGACTTTCCTCCGTGATAAACAGCTGACTTACAGCAGGTAAATCAACGTTCTTAATATAATGTTTGCTTGTGTTTACTTTGATCACACAACAACAGAGTTTTTATTTATTTATTTATTTATTTCTGCCAGGTGGAGAAGCTATCGTTCCAACAAACAGGCAGACGGTTCGGCGGTTCTGATGGGTCCAGATGAACACACAGCAAGAGTCCAGTTCATTAACGTAGTTACAGTTCGGTTCACGTGTTTTAATAGTGTGTTCAGTTTAATTCTCAGTGTTTGTGTTGTAAACTTTGTGGTGCTGAATAAATAAATAAATAAAAAATAAACCTGGTGTCTTCATTTTCACAGCACGTTACGCACTGTTTAAAAAATGTAACGAGTCCAGATAGATACTGTAGTTCAGATAAATTTAAACATCTCCCACGCCAACATAAATACTGTTTATTATTGTTAAACTGTTATATTGAGCAGCGTGACACGTGAAATGTCAGCCTGCCCTAGACTGTCCGCGCATGCGGGCTGCGCGCATGTGGTTGACACAAAAGCTCCACGGGAGATGTTTACATTATCAGCGGGGGGTCAGCGAAAAAGTTCCACCTTGAGAGCAGGATCAGAAAAGTATCGGAGTCAAAGAGGGGGGCCAGCAGCGTCGTGTAGGCGATAAGCAAAGTCGCAAAGAGAAAGTAGCGGTTACATTCAAAATACGCACCGTGTAAACTGGCCCTAAGAATGTGACAAATGGACACGGAGGCCTCCACCTCTGTTTAACGATGGACTGTTTCTCTTCACAAAGATGGCCTCCTTCACCCCTCTCTCAAACCATCGTTCCTCTCTGTCAATGATATGCACGTCCAGATCAAACAGTAATGAGTATAACTAATCTGTCCTTGTTTATTGCTTGTTGATTGTAAAACCTAAAATAGTTGAGAAGTCTGAGCATCAATTATGGTAATGTTCAAAAAGGAAATAGACCAGTGTTGAATGAAATGTCACCTGTAAAATATATTTTGTTCTTGTTTATTTATTTATTTACATTTCTCTTCATAATTGGACAGACACAATTGCTCTGCTGGTGCTGAATGAGGAAGAGGATGTGGTCAGCCTAGTGGTGCAAGCGATGAAGACGTTTGCTACCAGTGAGGAGGTCCAGCTCCAGGGTTGTGGAGTTCTGCAGCCACTGATGGACAGAGGTGATCAGACTCACAAACATCAAGTTTCTGTGATTTATAACTTTAACGCGTACAATATTTTACTTTACTTAAATTTTACTTTAATGCTTACGATATTTAACTTTAACCGTAATATCGGCCAATACCGATACCATGATATAAAGGTGGTCCCCGACTTACGACGGCCTCGACTTACAACGTTCCGGACTTACGAACGTGCTTACAAACAGTACTGTTGTACAGTAAATACAGCACTGGTATGTGTTTTTAGATGAAAGTGTGTTAGCTAACCATTTGTAAATAAAGTTCTGTGCATGTTTATGAACCAGTATGTACGCTTGTTCAGTCTCATGTTGATAAACGGGTGTGCGGCGCAGCGTTAGCATACATTTTCCTACGTACAACCAAAAATACGGACTCACGAATGCCACGTGTAATGCGTTCCGACTTAGGAATTTTCGATTTACGAACGGTGCGTATGAACGGAACTCAAATTGTCTCCCTCCTCCCTGCAGGCTCCATTCCCATAAAGGGAGCTAGCTCCCTTTATGTGAAAGGGAGATAATTCAACTCACTCCTTCATCTTTAAAAACAGTGTTAGGATAGGCTAAGTGCTTGGTGACTGTACAGTACTGTACATGTATTCATTTATTTAAAAAAATAAGAAAAAAAATTGTGATCCTACTTACGAATTTTCGACATACGAGCGGCCCGTAGGTATGGAACTCGCTCGTAATTCGGGGACTACGTGTATATATATATATATATCTATATCTATATATCTATATATATATAGATATCTATATATCTATATATCTATATATATATA
>JBBPBX010012485.1:0-20467 GCA_038048925.1 Garcialebias charrua
TTTATTTTGAAGGGATCAAACTTCAACTGTATAGAACATTTTTATGGCACTTTTCCTTCACCTTTGAATTTCAGATTAGATAACCCCCATTTTTAATTTTTGCACTATATACATACCGGTACATAGCGGTACATACAAACACACACGAACACACACAACACACACGTGTGTGTGTGTGTGTGCGCGCGTGCGTGTGTGTGTACGCGTGCGTGCGTGCGTGCGTGTGTGTGTGTGTGTGTGTGTGTGTGCGTGCGTGTGCGTGTGTGTGTGTGTGTGTGTGTGTGTGTGTGTGTGTGGTGGGTATTTTTCAACTACTTTTGTGGTGCTTTTTGTAGAAACGGTTATGAATAGATTCTCTCTTGCCTAACAGAATACAAAACCCTGTTTTTGTTTACTTTTGTCTTCACTAATGTTAAATCATCCTCGGGAGGATATGGAATAATGTTGTGGGTTTTTGCAAAGCTTTTGATTAGAAGCACTTCTCATCAGTGCATGTGTTTTGTGTACACTCACATATTAGCAAAAAACAAACACATTTTTGTATAATTGTACTGTCATAGTCACAAGATCCAGTGAAAAAGGCTTCAAAAGCTTTGACGTTCACAAGAAATGTGTGTGCAGGAGGTTATCAGTGAATGTTGTTGACGCTGGGTTAAAGGTTAGTTCTTTTGTTCATTTACTCAGCAGTCTTTGCTTTGGAGAGCAACAACAGTGCATGAGTGTGCAATGCATCTCACACAGGAGTTGTTTCATTTGGTTATTGATTCTAAAATTTTAAAGCCACTCCAAATACAGTATAATACTTTCTATAAATGCCACATGCATTTTGCTTCAAATTGTCAACAAGGTAGATCGGAGTTGCCAAAACATCAAAATGTGCAGACAATGCAGCTTGACTAACAGGCACAGCAAGGAAACCAAAGGGTTAAGGCGGCTGCTGTTGTCAAGTAAAAACACAAGCAGCAACTAGAATTAGATTCTGTTAAATGGAAAAAATAAAACACATTAATGATACCTTTGGTGTAATTTGATGTAATTCTGTCTGTTTTATTCATGACTAACAGTAGCTAACTAGCAGTAAATGCAATATTATGATGTTTTTATTAATTGATAATAGGAAAGTAATACACTTTATTCATGAATATAAAAGTTTTTACAATTGGCATAAATGTTACTATTTGACTCGTATGCGTTTTATTAATCTGTATTCAGTGTGTGTGCATGGACTGTAGTAATGAACAGTGTACTGGTGCCATCTTATGGTGACTTTGGTGTTTTTCTCATGTTTACTTAAAAAAGCCACAGTATTAGGGGCGGCGCCGGCATGGTGTTGCAGTTGGTAGAGCTGCTGCCCCTCAGCAAGCAGGTCACCGGATCAAATCCCGGACGGGGGCCTTTCTGGGTTGACTTTGCATGTACATTCAACCAGCCATCAATTATGGCAACATTATTTACATGAATGCTCCTGCCAGCTCCGTGCAAATGTTGGATGCTGTTACGATGGTGCGCTAAGATTCATAACTGGCTGTAACTACCATACCCATCACTACACTCTGCAATCATTGGTCAGGTGGTCCTCAATATCTACACACAGGCTCTCACTGGTACATCTCCATCTATAAATAATTATAAATATATAATTTAAATAGCTGGGAAATATTTTTGGATTCTTATTTCATTCACTGCTCTTCTCAAGGGCGGACGTCTCCTCTCGGTCTCTGCTTTGCTTTTGCTTTGTCTTGTCTGTGAAACTGTCTGAGAGCCTCTCTTCTACAAAATCTTCTGAATCATAACTATGGACTTCAATTTGGTCAGTTGGTCCCTCAACACAACTGATAACATTTCTTCAAAAAGAAGACAGGCTGTAGGCGAGCCGATTTGCCCTGTTGGCATGCACACAGCTGGATATCTCATCGACTTGGAAGACTTGATGACGTGTCTATCTCTGCTGTCATCTGTGGATCTTAAGGACGCATATTTAATTGGATTTATGATAACTGTTTTCTGCTTTTTGGATTCGGCTGGTTCCTGGTCTATCAACACACAAGGAAGACGTCGGCGGCTAATCTGGACCTGCTCTTGCTGCCTG
Source organism: Garcialebias charrua (assembly GCA_038048925.1). NCBI lineage: Eukaryota > Metazoa > Chordata > Actinopteri > Cyprinodontiformes > Rivulidae > Garcialebias > Garcialebias charrua. Next base: position 2,090 of record JBBPBX010012485.1, read on the forward strand.
CCTTACATGATGGCTTGGTTCATCTCTCGATACGCCATACTTTTGGCTGAATGGATTAGATCTCAGGGATTTTCTCAGGCACGTTCCATTGGTATGGTCATTTTAATTTGGACATTTTCGGAAGCGAGTGGACTGACACAGACTCAAGGTAGATGTCATTAAAGTTCTGCCTGTTCCCAAAACAATTGTGTTTATCTGAAATTTGGCTCTTATCTCAACACGCCTGCTGAAGTTTTGTAAACTTGACGCTTTCACCCCTTCCAACCCTTCTGCTAAGGAACTCCACGGACTCTTCAGAGGAGCCCAGCTGAATAAACATTCTGTCATCATTTCAGGACTCGCTGAGTGTGCACAGACCTCCATGAACTGAGTAACGCCAAAATTACACTACTTGCGGTCCGCTCCGCTCCGCAGGTCGCAGCTGAGCGTCTCAAACTCCAATTTCCACTACCTCCGCTCAGCTCAGGTCCGCCTGCATGCGCCGCTCCTAGACGCATGCGCGGGATTTGCGGGATCGCGCGATAAATCAAGTGATAAATAAGTAAGTCAGAACAAAACAATTCATTCGGTGGAAGAAGGAGAACAACAGTAGAGACTGCTGCCTTGATCTTCTCTCGTAAATGAGCGACAGGACATGGTTTGAGCAACAGGAAGTGAGGTATTACATTTCAGAATAAAATACTTTATTTATTTCTTGTATTGCGTTTGTAGGCGTAGTCATAAATGATAGTTTGAAAGCATTTTTGTACAAATAAATCCGTATAGAGCTAGGATTAAGTCCGCCCGTGGTGATTTTATTTTGTAAATACGGAAGTTGTGCTCGTTCCTTTTCCTGTTGGTGCCTCCGCACAGCTCCGGCGTCCGGCAGAAATAGAAAAATTTCTAATTTTGACGGACTGCCGTCCGCTCTCCGCAGCTCGCTGCCGCCGTGCGGAGCCAGTGTAAATTCTGTCATTGATTATAATGGGTGCGTATTTGCTGCGGAGGTCGGACCGGGGCGGAGCCGTGATGCGTGTGGTGTAATTTTGGCGTTATTCTATCTGAACTCTGCAGTACGGGCTGGCATGCAACCGCCTTTGAGTCCCCCTCCCCCGCCCTCTGCGTAATGTCGGCGTCAACATGGGCTTGTGTGCGAGATTTTTTTTTTCATTACCACATTTTAGACCTTCAGAGGTCAAAAATGTGTTAGGAATTTTTTGTCTCCAAACCCTATGTGTCATTTTTCACCACCTTTATTGTCTGCCCAACAGATCTCACTTGTAATTGAGTCTTTGAGGCTCAATGTGACTTATCTGTTTAAATAAAGGTTGAATGAATGAATGAAAATTTAACTTAGAATGACCACGTGCAATCCTTATGTACTAAGCTGAAACAAAAAATGTTTGTTTACTCCAAAATTAGATCAAATTTGACATATTCTGTTTCTAACACTTATCTTCATGCTATAATACTTTCAACTGTGTCATACTGTTTACCTATCTGGTCTCTTACTACTAATGAAATCTTGAAACCCATAGCTAGGCTCTACAATAGGGCCTACAAAATTTATAACAAACTTCCCGGCTGGACTCATCACTGTACAGCTCTTTCTTTGTCAAATGCTCTAACTTTTCAAAATTATGTTCAACAAAGCAGTATTAAATTGTATTTTCAGGTTTTTCATGGTGTCAGTAATGTAACTCTTTCTACTTTGATGCCTAAAAACCAATTATGGACATGGTCGCTGGACTAGGTCTGCTACAAGAGGACACTTGCCACTACCAGCCTTTAAAAACTGTTAAGGCAAGATCTAAAAAAGCTAAGTCTGGTCCTCTGGACATTCAATAAAACAAAACGAAGCAAAAAAAATTTTTTGTAGAAATGTTTCATCTTTCGTCCTAAAGACTTCCTCAGTCTGAGATGCTGTGTTCGGCTCAGTCTTATAAATAGCACCCTCTCACAGTGGATCAACCAGTTGGCTGAAGACAGCCGAAACCAGCTGCTCACATGATCATCAGAAGGCCATCTTTGTGAAAAGAAACCGTCCATCATTAAACAGAGGTGGAGACCTCCGGGTTCAACGGCCCTCTTACAACGCTGTTATTGCTAGTATCACTCAGCCCTCTGTGAATAGCAAACAACCATCATGGTGCTAACGATCCATCGTTAGGCTGATGGTCCTCCTTGATCATCTGAGCAGCTGGTTTCAGCTGTCATCAGCCAACTGGTTGATCCACTGTGAGAGGGTGCTATTTATAAGACTGAGCCGAATACAGCATCTCAGACTGAGGAAGTCTTTCGGACGAAAGACGAAACGTTTCTACAATATATTTTTTTTGCTTCGTTTTGTTTTGTTTTATTGAATGTCCAGAGGACCAGACTTAGCTTTTCTTTTTTCTTTTTTTTCTACACTGGATGCATCAGGGTGTTATGGCAAGAAATATTTGTTCTATGTTCACACTAAAGCATGGAATGGCATTCCACAACATATTTTATTTTATTTATTTTATTTATTTATTTGTTCATTTTACATTTTATAAAGAAAAAACATTTTTACATTATAACAATAAAATGAAAAAGGAAAAAACATAAAATGAAAGGAGACAGGGAGAAGAAAAGAATCTTATTTTACCTGCCCCTTTTTTCTATTAACAATAACAAAAAAAAGCGAGATCAATAAAAATAACTCAATCAAATATACAAATTTCCAAGCCACTCAACCAATGATACAAAATTTAAGCAATTTACATGATTTGAATACACATTTAAGTTTTTAGTACAAAAAACATTATTATAATAATTATTATTATATTTTAGTATAAGTTGACAATTTGAGTATTTAGTATTTAATTAACATATTAGCTTTAATCATTTTTTAAAGACTATAAGTGAGTTAGTAGTTTTAATTTCATTTTCTAAACTATTCCACAAGTCAACACCTTGTATTGATAAACACCGTCCTTTCAAACTTGTTCTGTATTTTGGCTTTGCAAAAATCTCCATTCCTTTCAGGTTGTAACAGCTCATTCTTTTTACAAAATTTACTTGAACATTTAGAGGCAATTAATTTTTATGAGCTCTGTACATTACCAACAAAATGTTGTAATTCACCAAATCATAAAACTTAAGCAACCTAAGTTGCTTAAATAATATATTCGAAGGATGGCAGTAGGGTTTTCCATACCATACCATACCATTTTATTTATAAAGCACTTTAAACAGGAACAAGTCCACACCAAAGTGCTGGACAAACAAAACACGCAACAGGCAACACAGACAATGAAGTACAACACGAAAAACATAGAAAACATTGCAGATCATAAATCAAACGATCCAATACAAATCAGCTGGCATTGAAAGCAATGGAGTCGTAGTGAGTTTTTAACCACAATACTAGGTCTCACTGCTCTTTTTTGTAAAATAAATATAGGGTTCGTCAAGGTTTTACACGCCTTTCCCCAAACCTCTACACAGTAAATCAAGTGTGGAACAACATGGCATTATAGAGCAAATACAACGCTATTTCATTCAATAAATCCCTAACTTTATATAACACAGCTGTGGGTCTTGATATCTTAGTTTTAACCGAGTTAATATGCTGTTTCCAAGTGAGCTTATCATCTCACCACTCCTAAGAATTTCATTTCACTTGCTCTGGTTATTTCAACATCATCAATTTTGAGAGAAAAACCAGTAGTTTTTGTTTTTTTACTAAATAACATGTAATTAGTTTTATCTAAGTTTAATGATAGTTTGTTTAATTTGAACCAGTTTTGTAATTTAACAAATTCCATATTTAAACATTCAGACATTTGAGTTAAATCATTACCAGAATAAAAAAAGGTAGTATCGTCAGCAAAAAGTATACACTTTAGAAGTCCAGACACCATCACTAAATCATTCACATATAGATTAAACAATTTTGGACCAAGTATTGAACCCTGTGGGACTCCACATGTGATCTTACAAAAGTTTGATCTATTTTCCTCTATCTGAACAAATTGTTCTCTATCTTTTAGACAGCTACTTATCCATTTAAGTGCAGGTCCTCTAACACCATACTTGTCCAATTTATTAATGAGAATTTTGTGATCAATAGTGTCAAAAGCCTTCCTTAAATCAATAAATAAACTTATACAATGTTGTTTATTGTCAGTAGCTGTGGTGATTTGTTCCATAAATTCCATTAAAGCCATAGATGTTGAATATTGTGATCGAAACCCATACTGACTATCACTTAGAATGTTGTACTTTATAAGAAATTCGTCTAATCTGATTTGAAAAAAAATTCAAGGATTTTTGAGAATTGTGGGAGCAATGATATTGGTCTGTAATTGCTGAAGTTGCCCCTATCACCACATTTGAAAATAGGGACCACCTTAGCTACTTTCATTTTATCAGGAAATGTGCCCGTTGTGAAAGACAGATTACAAATGTAAGTGAACGGATCAATAACATCAGTAATTATGTCCTTGACAACTATTTAACAAATAGAGCTACTCCTCCACCCTTTTTTTGTGTCTGTTTTTGTAATATAGTTCATAACCTTCTATATATAAAATCTATCTCAACATAGGCACTTTTTAAGAAGACTCATGCGTGTCATCTGTTGGACACCTTCTTTTGCAATCACTGTTAGGTACGGTATCTGCTGTGTAAATGCTGCTATTCTTGTACAGTATTTTGTAATGTGGTATGTCTGTGTCTATTAATGTGATGTGATGCTGGATATAAATAATAAAGTGCTATGTGTTCTCATCCTTGTATGTTCCCATACAAAGATGAAATTGGCTCTCTGCATTTACCCATCACACCTGGGATACACCCAGGTGGAGCAGTGGGCAGCTGTAAGCTCAGAGACACCACCTTTGGGTCCTGAGTTGGCTGCCCTGCCCCTACACCACCTCGGCCTCGTCTGTGTGTTGTTTATGTTCTGCAGAACATCTTACATCTCCTCCCACAAGTCACATCGTCAGTGCAGTTACAGCGTGCGCTCTCAGGCCATTGTAACCTGCAGTGTTCCCTCAGTGCGCACGAAACTTGACAAAAAGCCCTTTTCTTACTCTGCTCCTGTAACCTGGAAGACCTTACAACAAGATCTGAAGCATCCAATTTGATTTCTCTATGGTATTTTAAACAGTTGATAATGTCAACAGAAAAATCAAAGCAAATTTCTTGTTTTTGTATTTCACCTTGTTTTATATGGCACCTTGATTTTCCAGGTTTTTTTTAATAATGGTAAATGGTAAATGGAGCTTATTTATATAGCGCTTTCCAGCCCCCTATGAGGGGCCCCAAAGCGCTTTACAATACCAACCATCCACCCATTCATACACACATTCATACACCGGTAGTGGCAGACTGCCATGCAAGGCGCTTTCCAGTCCTACCGGGAGCAACTCGGGGTTAAGTGTCTTGCCCAGGGACACAACGACACATGGTGTGGGGAACCGGGATTAGAACCTCCAACCTTCTGATCGGGGGACGACTGCCATTACCACTACGCCACGGCCACCCCGTAATAACACTACAGTACTTTTATTTGATTTTAATTGCTTTTTGTTGAACAGCTGTTGTCTGTACTTAATATATTATCCGTCTAAAACAGGTTTCTCTTGAAAATGTGTTTTTGTGACTCAATGAGACTAACCTGTAAAAATAAAGGTTGAATGAATGTTCTCTCTGTGCTGTGTGGGTTTTCTCCAGACAATCCAGTTTCCTCCCACAGACCAAAAACATGTTAGACTGACTGGTAACTTTAAATTGTCCCTAGGTGAGAGTGAGAGAGTGGATGCTTGTTTGTCTCATTTGTCTCTGTATGTCCCTGTGATACCATACCATTTTATTTATAGAGCACTTAAAACAGCGACAAGGCCAACCAAAGTGCTGTGATGGACTGGAGGCCTGTCCAGGGCGTCGCCTCTCACAGACTGCTGGATATGGGCCCCAGTGGCCCCCATGACCTGAAAAGGAAGAAGCATGTAAAGATTTATGAATGAAGTCACATTGTGAACATCATGGCTCAATGTATCATGGTAGAAATGGGATTAAAAGTTTCCTTCTAAGATCTCATGTTGACAAGATTAACAGCTAAGATTGTTATTATCTTTAGGGTGTTAGTGTTTGCCCTTAAATGCCATTACTGTATTTAGTCAAAGCATTAAAAAAAACAAAGGGAAAAACTTTTTTTTTCTTAATTCTTAACTAATTCATTTAACAGAGAAAATAAGTTTGACATATAATATATTCTTCCAGTAATTTGACACTATCAGTAATTTGACACTATCAGTAATTTGACACTATCAGTAATTTGTTTACAGTTGGTTTGGCTTGTTTAAGTGTAAAGTGCTGTTGAAAAACCATTAATTAGCCAGGCCCCCAGTAGGCATGGAGCCACTGAGGCTAGCTCACGTTAGCAGTCTGGGACCATGCACAGGCCCGCTGGGTGATGGTCCAAGGTTAGTGCCAAAACTAAGCCCCCGATTCACCATCGACCTGTTCAAGTTTCAAATCAGTTTTCTGTGCTTAGTGAGACACCCACCAAGGAGCAGACCCTTGTTATTGGCAGCTCCATAGTTCGAAACGTGGCACTTGAGACTTAGACCACAGTCAAATGCATTCCAGGGGCTAAAGCTAAGGTTAAATACAGTAAAAAAATTTATTTACATTGGTGGTAATGACACTTGGCTACATAAATCAGAGATCACTAAAATTAATGTTGCTTCAGTTTGCAACTTCGCTAAAACTATGTCTGGCTCCATAGTTTTCTCTGGCCCCCTCCCCAACCTGTCCAACGATGACATGTTTAGCTGTATGTCAGCTTTCAACCACTGGGCGTCCAGATGGTGCTCCAAAAATAACATAGGATTTGTAGACAATCTGAGTGCATTTTGGATAAAACCCGGTCTGATGCCGAGAGATGGGATCCATCATGAAGAAGCACTTCTCTCTAACAGCTGATTCAGTTGCACATCTGGGTTGTTGACAATTAACGGTCCAGTCTAGAAATCCGAAGCAGAGATGTAGTTTTCCACACCTCTCTGCTGCTTCTCCTGTTACCCACCAAAAACCCCATTGACAGTGAAAGCTCATCCACGGCTCAAATCAAATAAACCATAATAATCTTATTAAAATAAACACAGTTACTCTACAGAACAAAATAATAAAATGTGGTTTATTGAATATCAGATATCTTTCCTCTAGGCGTCTCGTCATACGTCTCTATTATCAATGACCTGATAACTGATCATCATACTGATTTATTGTCTAACAGAAACCTGGCTACAACAGGAGGATTTTGTTAGTATAAATGAATCCATCCCACCTACTGTATTTTCCTACATATAAGTCGCTTCAACATATAAGTCGCATTTATTATGTGTTTATTTAATAGTCAAAACAGCTTAATTTTGCCTGGGCAGCACGGCTCTATCCATCCATCGCGGCTGGAGTCACATGGTTCTAGTCTTCAGCGTTCCTCCACCTACATCAGCTGAGTGAATCGCACACGGGAGGACTCGCTGTCGCAGTTCTTAGAAATTTTATGCGTCAGTTAGGGGTTGAACGAGTACATAATTTTTAACCTCGACATTAACATAAAAAAACTCGAACGACGCTCGAGTAGCCGATGACGTCACAGTGTCTTATGATGCAAAATAAATAAATAAATATAAATGCATAAAGAACGTCTTTACAAAAAGAAAAAAAAGACCAACAAAACATTGGGAGCATTTATTATGCTCCTATCATTTATCATACTGCAGATAAGTCACAGGAAAAACAAAACTATTACTTATTATTATTAATATTAAAAGTGAAAGTAGGCACTGAACCGAAACTTAAAAAACAAATGGGACCACAGCCACACCGTACCACGCCTGCAGTGCTGTGCAATTTAGGTTTACTTTTAGAGATTGTGTTTATAGGTTTTTAATAGTTAGAGAGATTAATATTTGCTGCTTTTTTGTTTGTGAAACGAGAGAAAGGACGCCGTTTCGGCCGTGTTATATATGTGACCTGCAATGCAACACTGCCCCCTGCTGTCACAAACTACTACGGCGGTCAGAGCAAAGAAAATCTACAGGATGATTCAATGAGTAGCGCAATTTATAAAATTATAAACTGTTTTACCTTTTTGACAAGACGGCGTGCTCCATTAACATCCGTGCGCACACAGGAATCCATTTTGTAGCGTCTACTAAAAGCTGAAGCTGCCTCGCGCGCTGTGAAATGTGACGTACTACGGGTACCCGAGGTGGACAAAAAAGCCTCGATAGAAGTCAAAGCACTCGATCTGTCGAAAACTCGGGTACTCTGTTAATGCACTAGCGTCAGTCAAAAATTGCGTTATGAATATGGTAAAAAAAAGTATATAAGTCGCTTTGGCATATAAGTCACAGGACTGACAAATCTATACAAAAAACTGTGACTTGTACACTGGAAAATACGGTAATGATTTAAACTTTCATGTTCCTAGAACAACTGTCGAGGCAGAGGTCTATTTTTCAGACAGGACTATTAATTCATACTAAACCAATTAGTTATAATACTTTTGAGTTCTTGGCTGTTCCACTCCAAGATTGGTGATATATGATGCTTGTGAAAAAAGCAAACTTTTACCCCGTTTGCACTAGAATTTGCTCTGAATGAAGGCACTTTGGCAAAATTTTCCTCCATCTTGTCTAGTTTCTCGGACTTTAATGCATCAAACATCATTAGCTGCTTGGTTTTCTTCACACATTTTGGGAATAAATCGTTAAAACAATTGCTTCTCATGTTCAAAGGGCTCACGTATTTTATATTACAGTACAATGATAAAGATGAAAAGGATAAAGATATGATTTTTTATTATGGGGCTGCACAGTGGTGGCCCCCACTGAAGAGCTTTGAATCCTTCATCATTTAGCTTTGTGGGCGTTGCATGTCATACAGCCAAAAACATGCATGTTACACTACATTTACTGATTGTGTGCCTGCATTTTCTGTTGTGTCTATTTTGACCCTGACTGGACATGTTCAGCAGTCACCTGGGATCAGCTCCAGCTCCACTGACCCTGAAAAAGAAAGAGATACATAAATCTGAAAGGTGAGTTAAAAAATATTTATCGTAATAAATCAGACATATTAAATAAACACTTGTTGAACTAGTGAAGATGGGGTGGAACAGTAGTTGTTCCCTTAGAGAAGGTTGCAGGTTCGCCTCCCTGCCTTGAACGTTTCTTCTCGCCGTGCATGAGTCTCCAGTTTCCTCCACTGACTAAAAATATGCATTTTTATAGATTACACGTCTGAACTTCAAACCTGGCGCGGCTCATCAACCCTCCTGGTGGAACAACACCCCGGAACCACTTGTCGTCCACGCGTGACTTCGTAGCATTTGGGTTGCCAGGTTTACAAAAAGCCCGTGAAAATCTCCATCTTGATCTATCAGAGTTTGCACGCTTCTAGATGTAGGCTACTGTATTTTGTCAACTTGGTATTGTTTTTTTTTTTTTTATTGGATTGTTGAACCTAACTTTAAATGTAGGTAATCAATACAATTTTTAGTCCTAAAATGAACACTGAAAAATTGAACTAAATACCATAGTTATTAATTAGTTATTATCACACATCACACTCAAAAATATTATTCATTCAACCTTTATAATGATGTTTTTCCCATGGCATGGAAAGGAAAAGCAGGTAATGAAAACACATGGGTGGGTAATGTTTTTTTCAAGATGTATCAAACTGCTTGCAATTTGGAGACAGTTGACAAGTTGGAGACATATGGCAGTGCACATTTAAATGTTCAATTATGGTGTAAAAATACAAAGAGCTAAGTCACAAGTACCAAGATCCTTAAAGGATTCTGTTGACAACATTGCAATACCATGTATTTTTCAAAACTGAAGTAAGCCTTATATAGTTTCCTGACCTAGGCCTATTCCTTATTCTATGCTGCCCACGTATTAAGACTACCGGAGAACAATTGAGCTGATTGAATGTGAAGAAGACAAAGGAGATTATTGTGGACTTCAGAAGGATCAAACACACCCACGCCCCACTGAACATAGGTGGATCTGCGGTGGAGGTGGTCTCCAGCTACAAATTTTTCATTCAACCTTTATTTATACAGGCTAGCCTCGTTGAGTCACGGGGACTCATTTACAAGAGGGACCTGTCTCACTCACACCAAACAACCATCCACTCTCACACTCACACCTAGGGTCAATTTAGAGTCACCAATCAGCCTAACAAGCATGTTTTTTGGTCTGTGGGAGGAAACCGGAGTACCCGGAGGAAACCCACGCATGCACGGGGAGAACATGCAAACTCCACCCAGAAAGGCCCCGGACCGGGATTTGAACCGGCAACCTTCTCGCTGAGAGGCAGCAGCTCTAGCAGTTGTGCCACCGTGCTCCAAATACTTGGGTGTACACTTGAATGATAACCTCAGCTGGAGCAACAACACCACCAGCCTGATCAAGAAAGGTCATCAGAGACTCTACTTCCTCAGACGACTGAGACGAGCTGGTCTGAGCAGCCCAGTTCTCACCTCCTTCTACAGGTGTGCAGTGGAGAGCATCCTGTGCTCCAGCATCAACGTGTGGCATGGAGGCTGCACAGTTGCAGAGAGGAAAGCTCTACAGAGAGTGGTGAAGGCTGCACAGAAGTCTGTTGGAGTCAGTCTCCCCACCATCACAGACATTTACACCTCCAGATGCAGGAAAAGAGCCACCTGCATCATGAAAGACCTCACTCACCCAGCACACTCACTCTTTGCCCCACTCCCCTCAGGACGGAGGTTGAGGAGCATCAAATGTAGAACCACTAGACTGAGGAACAGCTTCTACCCTGAGGCTGTTAGACTCATGAATAAATAAATAATAAGAATGATCACTGCAAAATATCACATCATGCTGATGCTGATCTGTTTTCTTGTTGCTGTGTTCATCTGTGACCATCTGCTCATACAGACTCATGTTCGTGCTGCTGTTTATAATGATGTTTTTCCACTACATTAGGGCTTAGTGTATTACTAGTTGATGTTTTTCTTAGTTAATTCTAGATGTTATTACTGTTTTTCTCTTGCATTTGTTGTTGGATGTAACTGGGACCCTGTGTACATAATCTCGTTTTCATCACATGTACCACATGCGGTGCAAATGACAATAAAGACTCTCTGACTCTGACTCTGATTTCATCAAATGAACATTTACAAAGACAAATGAATAGTTTGTATTTGTAATTATTCTTTCTTAACATGTGATTTCTTTCCTTTTGTCATTTCTCTTAGAGAAAACCTGATGGCCTCCATCCTGGACCTGTCATGTGTCTGTTCCTCCTTCTTCTCCTCTCAAACCCAGCCAGTCGAAGCTGATGGTCGCTTGTCCTGAGTCTGGTTCTGCTGGAGGTTTCTTCCTCATGAGGGAGTTTTTCCTTTCCACTGCTGCCTCTGTGCTTGCTTAGGGAGGACTGTGATGAAGTGAAAACTTACAGCAATTAGTTAGCTCCTTAGATAAATAACGTTATTAACTGACTTTACATGTACTGTATGTCAATGTTTCTGTACAGTGTCCTGAGATGAATTCTGTTGTGATTTGGCGGTATGTAAATACATTTTAAAAAACTGTATTTATACACCTACACACACATATATNAAAGGAATAGATCACTTCAACTCGTTTGTCATCAACTCTAGTTAAAATATTGTCTAGTCAATCTTGTAATGGATCAACAATGAACAATACTTTAACTTCCTGACAACATTTTCAAAACTTGGACCTGAGTGTCGAGACATTTGGAGAAATCTCTTGTCTCCTAACATCCCATGAACTGACACATTTTAATATTGCAGCAAGAATTTCTTGTTCAAGTTCAGAAGAAGTTGGTTTTCAAAGTTTTTGAGTCCATGTCTGGCTCTTTAGGGAGAGAGAATCTGTCCTGCTGTACTGAACAGTCTTTCAATAGTCTTTCAATAATAGTCTTTCACTTTTGTGTTGTTGTTATTTCTTCACAGCTCACAGCTCACATCGTGGACTTTCCTCATGGATGGACGTGTGTCCACTCTGTCCTGCCTCTGTCGTCCAGGACATCAGTCCTGCCTGTCTCTGGTGTCCTTCCATCTGCCTCCATCCATCACCTGTGTCAACACCTTCTGCATGTATGACTGCTGCAAAAACAAACAAAAAAACACCTGTTCTGATGGACAGAACTGCTCACATCAGGACCACACCACTGAGCCCACACCTGGCCTAAAATGCTCCCATCATTCATGGTTGAGCACTGGCTAAGCAGTTCCATCTGATCCAGGTTTGAACTTGAGAAAAACATCAGTGTCTACCTACACTTCAGTCAAAGTAAGGACATTTTGTTTCCTTGTTTCCTTTTTCTGCTGCTTCTAGCTTTTTTTAGAGTTCATGGACTTTTTCATGCACATGGACTGCACACAAACACAAACACCACATGGACTGCACACAAACACAAACACCACATGGACTGCACTGGTTTCAAAAACATGATGGTTGCATGGATGTGATTTTCGGCTGATTTGGTGCTGATTCATGTCAATAAGCTGGTGCTGCTGCTGCTGGATGGATGGATGGATGGATGGATGGATGGATGGATGGATGAATGGATGGGAGTTCCTGCTGATTTGCTGGATTTTGATGTTAACAGCTCCTGCTCAAAGAGAAGTGTTCATGTTTCATGGTTGAACTCATTTGCAGATTATGGCTGAGAACTGTTCAGGAAGAGATTTGTACTGTACAGTATTTTGTATGCTTTGTCTGTGCTGGAAAAAACATTACAGTACTGTACCTGTACAGTACATGCTGTACTGGTTTTGTGTGTTTATGGATGAATGTGTGGTATAATGTGTTATGTAAGTGTTTGTAAATAAAGTTCTGTGCATGTTTATGGCACAGGATGTCCGCTTGTTCAGTCTCATGCCGTTAAATGTGTGTGCGTCGCTCCGTTAACGGTATAGCCGCGACCTACGTCAGAAATGCGGACCTACGACAGGCACGTGTTTTTGGTCCGCGAGATACGGCAGAATCGACCTAAGTCACACTCGTAGGTCCGGATCCCTGACGTAACTCGAGGAGTCCCTGTATAGCCCCCCCTGGTGAAAATGTCACGAGCCGCCACTGCTGAATACACTCACTGTTTTCTACTGCAGGAGTAAAACTTACTCCTTGTAACTTTATCAAACGACATTGCTTCAAATATATAAACAAATCAAATAAAACTTGATGTGCATCAAAGTAAGATCAACATGAATACCAAGATGAAAAAATATAAGCAACATGTGTATCAACACATGTTGCTTATATTCACTCCAGAGAACTAAACTCATTCTATGCAGAAATGTCAGAGCAGGAGCATCGTGCAGGATGTTGGAGTTCCAGTTTGACTTCACAACTCAGCAGCAGAGTGGGAACAAGGGACTGATTCTCTGCACTACATGTGAAGGATGTCTCGAGTACTCTGCTGCCAGTAATACACAGTACTCTGCACTCTGCTACCAGTAATACACAGTACTCTGCACTCTGCTGCCAGTAATACACAGTACTCTGCACTCTGCTGCCAGTAATACACAGTACTCTGCACTCTGCTGCCAGTAATACACAGTACTCTGCACTCTGCTGCCAGTAATACACAGTACTCTGCACTCTGCTGCCAGTAATACACAGTACTCTGCACTCTGCTGCCAGTAATACACAGTACTCTGCACTCTGCTGCCAGTAATACACAGTACTCTGCACTCTGCTGCCAGTAATACACAGTACTCTGCACTCTGCTGCCAGTAATACACAGTACTCTGCACTCTGCTGCCAGTAATACACAGTACTCTGCACTCTGCTGCCAGTAATACACAGTACTCTGCACTCTGCTGCCAGTAATACACAGTACTCTGCACTCTGCTGCCAGTAATACACAGTACTCTGCACTCTGCTGCCAGTAATACACAGTACTCTGCACTCTGCTGCCAGTAATACACAGTACTCTGCACTCTGCTGCCAGTAATACACAGTACTCTGCACTCTGCTGCCAGTAATACACAGTACTCTGCACTCTGCTGCCAGTAATACACAGTACTCTGCACTCTGCTGCCAGTAATACACAGTACTCTGCACTCTGCTGCCAGTAATACACAGTACTCTGCACTCTGCTGCCAGTAATACACAGTACTCTGCACTCTGCTGCCAGTAATACACAGTCCTCTGCACTCTGCTGCCAGTAATACACAGTACTCTGCACTCTGCTGCCAGTAATACACAGTACTCTGCACTCTGCTGCCAGTAATACACAGTACTCTGCACTCTGCTGCCAGTAATACACAGTACTCTGCACTCTGCTGCCAGTAATACACAGTACTCTGCACTCTGCTGCCAGTAATACACAGTACTCTGCACTCTGCTGCCAGTAATACACAGTACTCTGCACTCTGCTGCCAGTAATACACAGTACTCTGCACTCTGCTGCCAGTAATACACAGTACTCTGCACTCTGCTGCCAGTAATACACAGTACTCTGCACTCTGCTGCCAGTAATACACAGTACTCTGCACTCTGCTGCAGTAATACACAGTACTCTGCACTCTGCTGCCAGTAATACACAGTACTCTGCACTCTGCTGCCAGTAATACACAGTACTCTGCACTCTGCTGCCAGTAATACACAGTACTCTGCACTCTGCTGCCAGTAATACACAGTACTCTGCACTCTGCTGCCAGTAATACACAGTACTCTGCACTCTGCTGCCAGTAATACACAGTACTCTGCACTCTGCTGCCAGTAATACACAGTACTCTGCACTCTGCTGCCAGTAATACACAGTACTCTGCACTCTGCTGCCAGTAATACACAGTACTCTGCACTCTGCTGCCAGTAATACACAGTACTCTGCACTCTGCTGCCAGTAATACACAGTACTCTGCACTCTGCTGCCAGTAATACACAGTACTCTGCACTCTGCTGCCAGTAATACACAGTACTCTGCACTCTGCTGCCAGTAATACACAGTACTCTGCACTCTGCTGCCAGTAATACACAGTACTCTGCACTCTGCTGCCAGTAATACACAGTACTCTGCACTCTGCTGCCAGTAATACACAGTACTCTGCACTCTGCTGCCAGTAATACACAGTACTCTGCACTCTGCTGCCAGTAATACACAGTACTCTGCACTCTGCTGCCAGTAATACACAGTACTCTGCACTCTGCTGCCAGTAATACACAGTACTCTGCACTCTGCTGCCAGTAATACACAGTACTCTGCACTCTGCTGCCAGTAATACACAGTACTCTGCTGCCAGTAATACACAGTACTCTGCACTCTGCTGCCAGTAATACACAGTCCAACAAAACAAGAGCAACGCTGCTTCAGGACAGATCAAAAGGATAAGTGGTCACGGATATGAGGTGTCACATAAAAACATAAACGGGCTCATAAAAGATGAATGCTGTGTGTGTACACAACCCTCAGAAATCAGCAGGGAACACATACAGAAACCTGCTGCTGATCTGTTTCATGTTGCTGCTGACTGTTTCATGTTGCTGCTGATCTGTTTCATGTTGCTGCTGATCTGTTTCATGTTGCTGCTGATCTGTTTCATGTTGCTGCTGATCTGTTTCATGTTGCTGCTGATCTGTTTCATGTTGCTGCTGATCTGTTTCATGTTGCTGCTGATCTGTTTCATGTTGCTGCTGATCTGTTTCATGTTGCTGCTGATCTGTTTCATGTTGCTGCTGATCTGTTTCATGTTGCTGCTGATCTGTTTCATGTTGCTGCTGATCTGTTTCATGTTGCTGCTGATCTGTTTCATGTTGCTGCTGATCTGTTTCATGTTGCTGCTGATCTGTTTCATGTTGCTGCTGATCTGTTTCATGTTGCTGCTGATCTGTTTCATGTTGCTGCTGATCTGTTTCATGTTGCTGCTGATCTGTTTCATGTTGCTGCTGATCTGTTTCATGTTGCTGCTGATCTGTTTCATGTTGCTGCTGATCTGTTTCATGTTGCTGCTGATCTGTTTCATGTTGCTGCTGATCTGTTTCATGTTGCTGCTGATCTGTTTCATGTTGCTGCTGATCTGTTTCATGTTGCTGCTGATCTGTTTCATGTTGCTGCTGATCTGTTTCATGTTGCTGCTGATCTGTTTCATGTTGCTGCTGATCTGTTTCATGTTGCTGCTGATCTGTTTCATGTTGCTGCTGATCTGTTTCATGTTGCTGCTGATCTGTTTCATGTTGCTGCTGATCTGTTTCATGTTGCTGCTGATCTGTTTCATGTTGCTGCTGATCTGTTTCATGTTGCTGCTGATCTGTTTCATGTTGCTGCTGATCTGTTTCATGTTGCTGCTGATCTGTTTCATGTTGCTGCTGATCTGTTTCATGTTGCTGCTGATCTGTTTCATGTTGCTGCTGATCTGTTTCATGTTGCTGCTGATCTGTTTCATGTTGCTGCTGATCTGTTTCATGTTGCTGCTGATCTGTTTCATGTTGCTGCTGATCTGTTTCATGTTGCTGCTGATCTGTTTCATGTTGCTGCTGATCTGTTTCATGTTGCTGCTGATCTGTTTCATGTTGCTGCTGATCTGTTTCATGTTGCTGCTGATCTGTTTCATGTTGCTGCTGATCTGTTTCATGTTGCTGCTGATCTGTTTCATGTTGCTGCTGATCTGTTTCATGTTGCTGCTGATCTGTTTCATGTTGCTGCTGATCTGTTTCATGTTGCTGCTGATCTGTTTCATGTTGCTGCTGATCTGTTTCATGTTGCTGCTGATCTGTTTCATGTTGCTGCTGATCTGTTTCATGTTGCTGCTGATCTGTTTCATGTTGCTGCTGATCTGTTTCATGTTGCTGCTGATCTGTTTCATGTTGCTGCTGATCTGTTTCATGTTGCTGCTGATCTGTTTCATGTTGCTGCTGATCTGTTTCATGTTGCTGCTGATCTGTTTCATGTTGCTGCTGATCTGTTTCATGTTGCTGCTGATCTGTTTCATGTTGCTGCTGATCTGTTTCATGTTGCTGCTGATCTGTTTCATGTTGCTGCTGATCTGTTTCATGTTGCTGCTGATCTGTTTCATGTTGCTGCTGATCTGTTTCATGTTGCTGCTGATCTGTTTCATGTTGCTGCTGATCTGTTTCATGTTGCTGCTGATCTGTTTCATGTTGCTGCTGATCTGTTTCATGTTGCTGCTGATCTGTTTCATGTTGCTGCTGATCTGTTTCATGTTGCTGCTGATCTGTTTCATGTTGCTGCTGATCTGTTTCATGTTGCTGCTGATCTGTTTCATGTTGCTGCTGATCTGTTTCATGTTGCTGCTGATCTGTTTCATGTTGCTGCTGATCTGTTTCATGTTGCTGCTGATCTGTTTCATGTTGCTGCTGATCTGTTTCATGTTGCTGCTGATCTGTTTCATGTTGCTGCTGATCTGTTTCATGTTGCTGCTGATCTGTTTCATGTTGCTGCTGATCTGTTTCATGTTGCTGTTTCATGTTGCTGCTGATCTGTTTCATGTTGCTGCTGATCTGTTTCATGTTGCTGCTGATCTGTTTCATGTTGCTGTTTTCATTCGTACTCATCTGCTCACACAGACTCATGTTCGTGCTGCTGTTGTTCGGCATATTGTTTTGCACTAACAGTGTTCAGCGTATTTCTTCGTTTATATCTTGGATCCTTATTTACTGCTTCTTTTTACACTTTAATTTTTTTGCTATTGTTGGATATAACTGGGATCCTGTGTACACAATTTTGTTCCACCTCATGTACCACATCTGATGAAATGAAAATAAAAAGCTAATTAAACTTGAACTTATCTCAGTGCACAGCAACATGTTATCATCATCACGTTATCTCACTGCACAACATGTCAAGTCAATGAAAAACAGTTTTATGTACTTTGTACTGTACATATAAAAGTGTGAGGAGTGTGTTTATTATTAGTAACTGATGCCCAAGGAAATAATACTAAAACTGGAGTTTCATTCAGGGAACTGGACTTTTGTTCTGTATTCTGTTGAGGATATTTCTTTTCCATCCAGTGAATTCAAACAGTAAGTGTGTGATGTTCTCACTTTATGATGAATAACATCAGAAGTCTGTAGCCTCGGGCTCAACGTGTCTAAATGAGGACAGAAGGAAAGCGATTCAAAACTGCAATAATGCCAAGTCATGGGTGCACAATACGCCCATCCTGATCTACCAGTTGATCACGATCTACCAGTTGATCACGATCTACCAGTTGATCACGATCTACCAGTTGATCACAATCTACCAGTTGATCACGATCTACCAGTTGATCACGATCTACCAGTTGATCACAATCTACCAGTTGATCACAATCTACCAGTTGATCACAATCTACCAGTTGATCGCAAATGCATTATGGGTAGATCCACGGCATATAAAAAT
>JBBPBX010012485.1:21253-54004 GCA_038048925.1 Garcialebias charrua
GTTTGGACTTGACATGTTCTCCTGGTTTCTGTTTGGACTTGACATGTTCTCCTGGTTTCTGTTTGGACTTGACATGTTCTCCTGGTTTCTGTTTGGACTTGACATGTTCTCCTGGTTTCTGTTTGGACTTGACATGTTCTCCTTGTGGGGTTTCACAGAGACCTGTGATCTCAGCGGGTTAAAATAAAAAAAAACATTAAATTAAATTAAATCTCCAAAATAGATTGAGTCAGAGACATTTTGGTGTTAGCTAAGGTTCATCAGCTGTGGTGGCCATCGTGAACCAAGGTAATCTGTTACAGATGAACATCGTTTTAACATCCATCAGGCGTTCATGAGATATTTTACTAACAGACAGACAAACACTTCTTTGTTGAGAGGAAAATGACCTAATTTAATTTAAAAACAGTTCTCAAAGTGAAGCAGAGAGAAAGTCAGCAGAAAAACGTTTGAGCTCTGCTGCTCTTATGTAACTGACTGAGCACACACACACACACACACACACACACACACACACACACACACACACACACACACACACGCACACACACACACACACACACACACACACACACACACACGCACACGCACACGCACACACACACACACACAAATGTTTTTTTCTTCATTCCAGCTGCAGATGTTCATCCTAAAAGTTGGTCATTTAGATTCAGTGCTGGGTTCACACATGCATACACACATACATATGTGTATGCATGTGTGTATGCTTGTGTGTGTGCTTGTGTGTGTGTGCTTGTGTGTGTGTATGCTTGTGTGTGTGCGTGTGTGTGTGTGACACAACAGGGTGCCCACACTTTTTCATCATGCGAGCTCCTTGTAACATGACAAAGTCAACGTGATCCCCCATCATAAAGCCTTGTTTACATGAGAACAACCTCTGGAAATGTTTTTTTTTCTTCTTCAATGTTTATTGGATGTACTAATGAAGGGATTTACACACAAAAAAAACTCTGTCAGTTGGGTTGCCAGATAAGAAATTATGAACTATAGTACGGTGGCTTTAAAATGGTAGTATTTTCACCTAAACGTTCACATTTGCCGACTAAACGTATTCTAAGATTAGGTGTGTTGTTTGTTCAACATATGCACAGAAAGTGTGTGTGTGTGGGGGGGGAGGGGTAAATAAGACATTTTAAATTTATCTGGCAACCCTAATGCTGGGCTCAGCTACATTCCTCATGCATGACAGTTACTGTGTCCAAACTGGTGAATAATGTCTCCTGGACCCTGGGTTTTGTTGTTTTGCTCCTACTTGCTGAAAAAGTGTGAGTAGCCCAAACACACTCTGCTCTCTGTCATTTATCAAAACTTAATAGAGCAGAAACACTTTTGACTGCAACCGCCTGTAGTGTGCATGTTCCACTTGACACATGGAACATTTCACAGGTGTTTCTCCCTGAACATTTCCACTCTCAGACCTGGTTTGAGAGAACGAGGGCTGTGACTGGCTGCACATTTCATAGTGAGGATGGATGATAGGCTGACGTCTATTTTTATATGCCGTGGATCTACCCATAATGCATTTGCGATCAACTGGTAGATTGTGATCAACTGGTAGATTGTGATCAACTGGTAGATTGTGATCAACTGGTAGATCGTGATCAACTGGTAGATCGTGATCAACTGGTAGATTGTGATCAACTGGTAGATCGTGATCAACTGGTAGATCGTGATCAACTGGTAGATCGTGATCAACTGGTAGATCAGGATGGGCGTATTGTGCACCCATGACTTGGCATTATTGCAGTTTTGAATCGCTTTCCTTCTGTCCTCATTTAGACACGTTGAGCCCGAGGCTACAGACTTCTGATGTTATTCATCATAAAGTGAGAACATCACACACTTACTGTTTGAATTCACTGGATGGAAAAGAAATATCCTCAACAGAATACAGAACAAAAGTCCAGTTCCCTGAATGAAACTCCAGTTTTAGTATTATTTCCTTGGGCATCAGTTACTAATAATAAACACACTCCTCACACTTTTATATGTACAGTACAAAGTACATAAAACTGTTTTTCATTGACTTGACATGTTGTGCAGTGAGATAACGTGATGATGATAACATGTTGCTGTGCACTGAGATAAGTTCAAGTTTAATTAGCTTTTTATTTTCATTTCATCAGATGTGGTACATGAGGTGGAACAAAATTGTGTACACAGGATCCCAGTTATATCCAACAATAGCAAAAAAATTAAAGTGTAAAAAGAAGCAGTAAATAAGGATCCAAGATATAAACGAAGAAATACGCTGAACACTGTTAGTGCAAAACAATATGCCGAACAACAGCAGCACGAACATGAGTCTGTGTGAGCAGATGAGTACGAATGAAAACAGCAACATGAAACAGATCAGCAGCAACATGAAACAGATCAGCAGCAACATGAAACAGATCAGCAGCAACATGAAACAGATCAGCAGCAACATGAAACAGATCAGCAGCAACATGAAACAGATCAGCAGCAACATGAAACAGATCAGCAGCAACATGAAACAGATCAGCAGCAACATGAAACAGATCAGCAGCAACATGAAACAGATCAGCAGCAACATGAAACAGATCAGCAGCAACATGAAACAGATCAGCAGCAACATGAAACAGATCAGCAGCAACATGAAACAGATCAGCAGCAACATGAAACAGATCAGCAGCAACATGAAACAGATCAGCAGCAACATGAAACAGATCAGCAGCAACATGAAACAGATCAGCAGCAACATGAAACAGATCAGCAGCAACATGAAACAGATCAGCAGCAACATGAAACAGATCAGCAGCAACATGAAACAGATCAGCAGCAACATGAAACAGATCAGCAGCAACATGAAACAGATCAGCAGCAACATGAAACAGATCAGCAGCAACATGAAACAGATCAGCAGCAACATGAAACAGATCAGCAGCAACATGAAACAGATCAGCAGCAACATGAAACAGATCAGCAGCAACATGAAACAGATCAGCAGCAACATGAAACAGATCAGCAGCAACATGAAACAGATCAGCAGCAACATGAAACAGATCAGCAGCAACATGAAACAGATCAGCAGCAACATGAAACAGATCAGCAGCAACATGAAACAGATCAGCAGCAACATGAAACAGATCAGCAGCAACATGAAACAGATCAGCAGCAACATGAAACAGATCAGCAGCAACATGAAACAGATCAGCAGCAACATGAAACAGATCAGCAGCAACATGAAACAGATCAGCAGCAACATGAAACAGATCAGCAGCAACATGAAACAGATCAGCAGCAACATGAAACAGATCAGCAGCAACATGAAACAGATCAGCAGCAACATGAAACAGATCAGCAGCAACATGAAACAGATCAGCAGCAACATGAAACAGATCAGCAGCAACATGAAACAGATCAGCAGCAACATGAAACAGATCAGCAGCAACATGAAACAGATCAGCAGCAACATGAAACAGATCAGCAGCAACATGAAACAGATCAGCAGCAACATGAAACAGATCAGCAGCAACATGAAACAGATCAGCAGCAACATGAAACAGATCAGCAGCAACATGAAACAGATCAGCAGCAACATGAAACAGATCAGCAGCAACATGAAACAGATCAGCAGCAACATGAAACAGATCAGCAGCAACATGAAACAGATCAGCAGCAACATGAAACAGATCAGCAGCAACATGAAACAGATCAGCAGCAACATGAAACAGATCAGCAGCAACATGAAACAGATCAGCAGCAACATGAAACAGATCAGCAGCAACATGAAACAGATCAGCAGCAACATGAAACAGATCAGCAGCAACATGAAACAGATCAGCAGCAACATGAAACAGATCAGCAGCAACATGAAACAGATCAGCAGCAACATGAAACAGATCAGCAGCAACATGAAACAGATCAGCAGCAACATGAAACAGATCAGCAGCAACATGAAACAGATCAGCAGCAACATGAAACAGATCAGCAGCAACATGAAACAGATCAGCAGCAACATGAAACAGATCAGCAGCAACATGAAACAGATCAGCAGCAACATGAAACAGATCAGCAGCAACATGAAACAGATCAGCAGCAACATGAAACAGATCAGCAGCAACATGAAACAGATCAGCAGCAACATGAAACAGATCAGCAGCAACATGAAACAGATCAGCAGCAACATGAAACAGATCAGCAGCAACATGAAACAGATCAGCAGCAACATGAAACAGATCAGCAGCAACATGAAACAGATCAGCAGCAACATGAAACAGATCAGCAGCAACATGAAACAGATCAGCAGCAACATGAAACAGATCAGCAGCAACATGAAACAGATCAGCAGCAACATGAAACAGATCAGCAGCAACATGAAACAGATCAGCAGCAACATGAAACAGATCAGCAGCAACATGAAACAGATCAGCAGCAACATGAAACAGATCAGCAGCAACATGAAACAGATCAGCAGCAACATGAAACAGATCAGCAGCAACATGACAGATCAGCAGCAACATGAAACAGATCAGCAGCAACATGAAACAGCTCAGCAGCATGAGATCAGCAGCATGAGATCAGCAGCAGGTTTCTGTACGTGTTCCCTGCTGATTTCTGAGGGTTGTGTACACACACAGCATTCATCTTTTATGAGCCCGTTTATGTTTTTATGTGACACCTCATATCCGTGACCACTTATCCTTTTGATCTGTCCTGAAGCAGCGTTGCTCTTGTTTTGTTGGACTGTGTATTACTGGCAGCAGAGTGCAGAGTACTGTGTATTACTGGCAGCAGAGTACTGTGTATTACTGGCAGCAGAGTTCAGAGTACTGTGTATTACTGGCAGCAGAGTGCAGAGTACTGTGTATTACTGGCAGCAGAGTGCAGAGTACTGTGTATTACTGGCAGCAGAGTACTGTGTATTACTGCCAGCAGAGTGCAGAGTACTGTGTATTACTGGCAGCAGAGTGCAGAGTACTGTGTATTACTGGCAGCAGAGTGCAGAGTACTGTGTATTACTGGCAGCAGAGTACTGTGTATTACTGGCAGCAGAGTGCAGAGTACTGTGTATTACTGGCAGCAGAGTGCAGAGTACTGTGTATTACTGGCAGCAGAGTGCAGAGTACTGTGTATTACTGGCAGCAGAGTGCAGAGTACTGTGTATTACTGGCAGCAGAGTGCAGAGTACTGTGTATTACTGGCAGCAGAGTGCAGAGTACTGTGTATTACTGGCAGCAGAGTGCAGAGTACTGTGTATTACTGGCAGCAGAGTGCAGAGTACTGTGTATTACTGGCAGCAGAGTGCAGAGTACTGTGTATTACTGGCAGCAGAGTGCAGAGTACTGTGTATTACTGGCAGCAGAGTGCAGAGTACTGTGTATTACTGGCAGCAGAGTGCAGAGTACTGTGTATTACTGGCAGCAGAGTGCAGAGTACTGTGTATTACTGGCAGCAGAGTGCAGAGTACTGTGTATTACTGGCAGCAGAGTGCAGAGTACTGTGTATTACTGGCAGCAGAGTGCAGAGTACTGTGTATTACTGGCAGCAGAGTGCAGAGTACTGTGTATTACTGGCAGCAGAGTGCAGAGTACTGTGTATTACTGGCAGCAGAGTGCAGAGTACTGTGTATTACTGGCAGCAGAGTGCAGAGTACTGTGTATTACTGGCAGCAGAGTGCAGAGTACTGTGTATTACTGGTAGCAGAGTGCAGAGTACTGTGTATTACTGGCAGCAGAGTGCAGAGTACTGTGTATTACTGGCAGCAGAGTGCAGAGTACTGTGTATTACTGGCAGCAGAGTGCAGAGTACTGTGTATTACTGGTAGCAGAGTGCAGAGTACTGTGTATTACTGGCAGCAGAGTGCAGAGGACTGTGTGTTACTGGCAGCAGAGTGCAGAGTACTGTGTATTACTGGCAGCAGAGTGCAGAGTACTGTGTATTACTGGTAGCAGAGTGCAGAGTACTGTGTATTACTGGCAGCAGAGTGCAGAGTACTGTGTATTACTGGCAGCAGAGTGCAGAGTACTGTGTATTACTGGCAGCAGAGTGCAGAGTACTGTGTATTACTGGCAGCAGAGTGCAGAGTACTGTGTATTACTGGCAGCAGAGTGCAGAGTACTGTGTATTACTGGCAGCAGAGTGCAGAGTACTGTGTATTACTGGCAGCAGAGTGCAGAGTACTGTGTATTACTGGCAGCAGAGTGCAGAGTACTGTGTATTACTGGTAGCAGAGTGCAGAGTACTGTGTATTACTGGCAGCAGAGTGCAGAGGACTGTGTGTTACTGGCAGCAGAGTGCAGAGTACTGTGTATTACTGGCAGCAGAGTGCAGAGTACTGTGTATTACTGGTAGCAGAGTGCAGAGTACTGTGTATTACTGGCAGCAGAGTGCAGAGTACTGTGTATTACTGGCAGCAGAGTGCAGAGTACTGTGTATTACTGGCAGCAGAGTGCAGAGTACTGTGTATTACTGGCAGCAGAGTGCAGAGTACTGTGTATTACTGGCAGCAGAGTGCAGAGTACTGTGTATTACTGGCAGCAGAGTGCAGAGTACTGTGTATTACTGGTAGCAGAGTGCAGAGTACTGTGTATTACTGGCAGCAGAGTACTCGAGACATCCTTCACATGTAGTGCAGAGAATCAGTCCCTTGTTCCCACTCTGCTGCTGAGTTGTGAAGTCAAACTGGAACTCCAACATCCTGCACGATGCTCCTGCTCTGACATTTCTGCATAGAATGAGTTTAGTTCTCTGGAGTGAATATAAGCAACATGTGTTGATACACATGTTGCTTATATTTTTTCATCTTGGTATTCATGTTGATCTTACTTTGATGCACATCAAGTTTTATTTGATTTGTTTATATATTTGAAGCAATGTCGTTTGATAAAGTTACAAGGAGTAAGTTTTACTCCTGCAGTAGAAAACAGTGAGTGTATTCAGCAGTGGCGGCTCGTGACATTTTCACCAGGGGGGGCTATACAGGGACTCCTCGAGTTACGTCAGGGATCCGGACCTACGAGTGTGACTTAGGTCGATTCTGCCGTATCTCGCGGACCAAAAACACGTGCCTGTCGTAGGTCCGCATTTCTGACGTAGGTCGCGGCTATACCGTTAACGGAGCGACGCACACACATTTAACGGCATGAGACTGAACAAGCGGACATCCTGTGCCATAAACATGCACAGAACTTTATTTACAAACACTTACATAACACATTATACCACACATTCATCCATAAACACACAAAACCAGTACAGCATGTACTGTACAGGTACAGTACTGTAATGTTTTTTCCAGCACAGACAAAGCATACAAAATACTGTACAGTACAAATCTCTTCCTGAACAGTTCTCAGCCATAATCTGCAAATGAGTTCAACCATGAAACATGAACACTTCTCTTTGAGCAGGAGCTGTTAACATCAAAATCCAGCAAATCAGCAGGAACTCCCATCCATTCATCCATCCATCCATCCATTCATCCATCCATCCATCCATCCATCCAGCAGCAGCAGCAGCACCAGCTTATTGACATGAATCAGCACCAAATCAGCCGAAAATCACATCCATGCAACCATCATGTTTTTGAAACCAGTGCAGTCCATGTGGTGTTTGTGTTTGTGTGCAGTCCATGTGGTGTTTGTGTTTGTGTGCAGTCCATGTGCATGAAAAAGTCCATGAACTCTAAAAAAAGCTAGAAGCAGCAGAAAAAGGAAACAAGGAAACAAAATGTCCTTACTTTGACTGAAGTGTAGGTAGACACTGATGTTTTTCTCAAGTTCAAACCTGGATCAGATGGAACTGCTTAGCCAGTGCTCAACCATGAATGATGGGAGCATTTTAGGCCAGGTGTGGGCTCAGTGGTGTGGTCCTGATGTGAGCAGTTCTGTCCATCAGAACAGGTGTTTTTTTGTTTGTTTTTGCAGCAGTCATACATGCAGAAGGTGTTGACACAGGTGATGGATGGAGGCAGATGGAAGGACACCAGAGACAGGCAGGACTGATGTCCTGGACGACAGAGGCAGGACAGAGTGGACACACGTCCATCCATGAGGAAAGTCCACGATGTGAGCTGTGAGCTGTGAAGAAATAACAACAACACAAAAGTGAAAGACTATTATTGAAAGACTATTGAAAGACTGTTCAGTACAGCAGGACAGATTCTCTCTCCCTAAAGAGCCAGACATGGACTCAAAAACTTTGAAAACCAACTTCTTCTGAACTTGAACAAGAAATTCTTGCTGCAATATTAAAATGTGTCAGTTCATGGGATGTTAGGAGACAAGAGATTTCTCCAAATGTCTCGACACTCAGGTCCAAGTTTTGAAAATGTTGTCAGGAAGTAGTGCTGGGAAAAGATTAAAAAATTTAATCTGATTAATCACACTCTGGGTGTCAAGGTAGCAATATCAACCCAGATGAACGGACTGGAAGAAAACAGATTCAGGGGTAAAACAAACGATGATTTATTTATAATGGCAATGTTATCCACAGGGAGGGGGAAGCACGGGTGGAGCGTGGAGGTGGAAGATCTCACTGGAGGTATCTTGATATCCAAACTTCCAAGTTCAGCACAGGAGGTCCACAGAGCAGCCAGGAGTCCAAGACGTTTGGCACAGATGGACCAGGGTCTGTAGTGTCACGAAGAAAAAATCACAAGGGTAAGAATAAGAACTACAAGGATTAACACCAAGAGGCTGGAAGCACTAGTACCATAAAGTAGGTATGCTTCAGCACTGAATGAAGCCAGCCAGCAGTCTTAAGTAGTCCTGGTGGTGATTAGTGGAGATGGCCGACAGCTGTGACTCCTCAACCTCAGGAAATCTGTAGGCAGCAAAACAGGAAAAACCCCACAGTACCCCCCCCTCAAGAATCGCCCCTTGGCGACCTAAGGCGCTTCTCAGGATGGGACCTGAAAAAAGAGGAGATGAGGCTGGGATCCAGAATGAAGGACCGAGGAATCCAAGACCTCTCCTCGGGACCATAGCCCTCCCAGTCAACCAAATACTGGAAACCCCGTCCCCGGCGCCGAACGTCCAGGATACACCGGACAGTGAAGGCAGGGTGATTGTCAATGAGACGGGGGGGAGGAGGGAGGACAGCAGGAGGACATAAAGGACTCACAGAGACTGGCTTCACCTGGGAAACGTGGAAGGTGGGATGAATGCGCATGGAAGCAGGCAATTTCAGACGAACAGCAGACGGGTTAATAATCTTGACCACAGGAAACGGACCAATAAAACGAGGGGCAAGTTTTCTGGGAGTGTCCTTGAGCTTGATGTCACGGGTAGAGAGCCAGACCCTCTGACCCACGTGGTAAGCAGGAGCCACAGAACGATGGCGGTCTGCGTGTCTCTTGTTCTGGTCAGCAGTACGTAGCAGGGCCGCCTTAGCCTGACGCCAAACCCTACGGCAACGGCGGAAATGGTGCTGAACAGAAGGGACAGAGATCTCGGACTCCTGGCTAGGAAAAAGCGGGGGAGCATAACCCAGAGAGGCTTCGAAGGGAGACATTCCAGTGGCGGAGGATGTGTGAGTATTGTGAGCATACTCTACCCACACCAGAAGTTTGCTCCAAGAAGACGGGTTGTCCTCAATGACACATCGTAGGGCAGCCTCCAACTCCTGGTTACATCGTTCCGTTTGTCCATTAGATTGGGGATGATAACCAGATGACAGACTAGAAGAGGCCCCCAGGGTGTTGCAGAAAGCCTGCCAGACCTGAGAAGTGAATTGAGGGCCTCGGTCCGAAACCAGATCTGTGGGAATACCATGAATCCGAAAGACGTGCTGGGTCAGGAGGTGAGCAGTCTCCAAGGCAGAGGGAAGCTTGACAAGGGGTACAAAATGAGCTGTCTTGGAAAACCTATCAACAACTGTTAAAATGACAGTGTTCCCTTCAGAAGGGGGCAGTCCAGTGATGAAATCCAGAGCTACATGGGACCATGGACGACTGGGTGTGGGCAAAGGCTGTAACAAACCTGCTGGAGGTTGGTTCCCACTCTTGTTGCGAGCACAGGTAGGGCAAGCAGCCACAAACTCCTTAATGTCTTGGTTGAGAGTGGGCCACCAGAAGTGTCTCTTGACAAGGGAAAGCATGCGGTTAGTGCCTGGGTGACATGACAGTTTGTTCGAATGGATCCAATCTAGTACCTTGGATCTGATAGTGGAGGGAACAAACCTTCTATCAGGAGGACCGGTACCTGGGTCGGGTTCAGATCCTTGCGCCTCTTGAATGTCTTTTTCAATGGACCAGGTAAGTACGCCAACCACAACGGAGGGGGGCAGTATGTTGTCTTCAGTCTTGTGCTGGTCGGAAATGGAAAACTGTCTTGACAGGGCATCGGGCTTGATGTTCTTAGATCCAGGTCTGTAGGTCAAAAA
The DNA here is from genome assembly GCA_038048925.1 of Garcialebias charrua. Lineage (NCBI taxonomy): Eukaryota > Metazoa > Chordata > Actinopteri > Cyprinodontiformes > Rivulidae > Garcialebias > Garcialebias charrua. The sequence continues at coordinate 31,622 of JBBPBX010012485.1, forward strand.
AAAGTTAAACCTTGCAAAAAACAAAGACCAACGAGCCTGTCTTGGACTCAGCCTCTTGGCGTTCTGGATGTAAATAAGGTTCTTATGATCTGTCCAGATCAAAAAAGGTGTCTTGGTACCCTCCAACCAGTGCCTCCATTCTTCCAGTGCCAATTTTACAGCCAACAACTCTCTGTTCCCCACATCATAATTCTGTTCCGAAGGGCTAAGACGTCGAGAGAAGAACGCACAAGGGTGGACCTTGTTATCCTCCTGAGAACGCTGAGAAAGAACTGCTCCCACACCCGTGTCCGACGCATCGACCTCCAAGATGAATTGTCTCTCCGGGTCAGGGTGACGAAGGATGGGGGCGGTGGAGAAAAGACGCTTAAGTTCCTTAAAAGCCGTCTCAGCATCAGGAGTCCAGGAGAAGGTTCTTAACGTGGAGGTGAGTTGAGTAAGAGGAGCAGCAATGCGGCTATAATTCTTAATGAACCTTCTATAAAAGTTTGCAAAGCCTAAGAATCGTTGCAGCTGTTTGCGATCCTCAGGAATGGGCCATTCTTCCACAGCCCTGGTCTTCTCAGGGTCAGTGCGAAAACTACCACCCTCGAAAATAAACCCCAGGAATGACACAGTGGTGACATGAAAATCGCACTTCTCTGCCTTTACATAAAGCTGATTCTCAAGGAGTCTCTGTAGTACCGCACGTACGTGAGTCTCGTGTTGGCTCAAGTCGTGGGAGTAAATGAGTATATCGTCTAAATAAACGAAAACAAACTCATTAAGGAAATCTCTAAGGACGTCGTTAACGAGTGCCTGAAATACCGCAGGAGCATTAGTAAGGCCGAAAGGCATTACTAAGTACTCAAAATGACCGAGTGGAGTCTTGAAGGCGGTCTTCCACTCATCCCCCTCACGAACCCTTACTAGATGGTAAGCATTACGCAAATCTAATTTCGTAAATATGGCAGCCGAATGCAACTGGTCATGAATGGAATCAATGAGAGGTAGCGGATATTTATTTTTGATGGTGATCTGGTTTAACCCACGATAGTCAATGCATGGGCGCAAGGTCTTATCCTTTTTAGACACAAAAAAGAAACCCGCCCCCACAGGTGAGGTGGACGGTCGAATGATACCAGACGTCAGAGACTCCCCAATATAATCTGACATAGTCTTTCTCTCAGGCCCTGATATGTTGTATAATCTACTGGTAGGCAGAGGAGCTCCAGGAAGAAGATTAATAGCACAATCATATGGGCGATGTGGAGGCAGGGACAAAGCTTTCTCTTTATTGAACACAGCACTTAAATCATGATACACAGGAGGTACTTTGCTTAGGTCAACAGCTTGTGACTGGGGGTTATTTACAGAGGTCTTCGGTACAGCAGAGCGAAGACAGTTCTTGAGACAGTACGAGCTCCACTTGTCTATCCTCTTCTCCGACCAGTCCAATAATGGATTATGCCTCTCCAACCAAGGAAAACCCAAAATTAATTGAGTGGTGGGAGAGTCAAAAACGAAGAATTCACCTTGCTCATGGTGATTTCCAGAGATGATGAGGTGGAGTTCCTGGACCCTCAGGTGAATCTTGGCGAAAACCTGTCCAGTGAGACCGGCGACAGTCAAAGGGTCTCGAAGGGTATGGGTAGGAATGGATAGTTGTTCCACCAAGTCACTGCTGATGAGATTTTGTTCCGCTCCAGAGTCCACAAGAGCTGTAACAGGTAACTTCATGTTATTATTCACAATAATAGATGGTAAAGTAAATCGTGAGACAGGAGAACAAGATGATCTACCCACCAATACCCCCTGTTTTATTGATGGGAGGGGTCGTTTCCCTGTAGAGGGCGTTGGGCTCCCTGTAGAGGGCATTGGGCTATGTAGTGGCCAATCTTACCACAATAAAGACAACACCCAGATCTCATACGTCGCTGTCTCTCCTCGGGTGACAGCCTTGTGCGGCCTATTTGCATAGGCTCCGGTTCCTCCTCAAAGTTAGAGAAGACTTTACTCTGAAAAGTCGGGTTTGACCGGAAACCGGAAGTGGATGGACGCTGGGACTTGTAGTCCCTCTCCTTGCCCCTTTCGTTGAAGCGATTATCGACTCTAATCGCCAAGTTTATCAGTTCATTAAGAGAGTTGGGTTCGTCTCTCAGAGCGAGTTGATCCTTGACTCTGTCAGACAGGGAATTTAAGAAAGTACCTCTGATAGCGAGATCGTCCCAGCGAGTCTTCGCCGCCATGATGCGGAAGCGTATTGCGTGCTCCGATACCGGCTTCCTTCCTTGGCGGAGGTTCAACAGATGTTTGACGGCATCCTCCTGCTGCAAAGGGTGGTCGAAAATCATCGAGAAGTCCTCGAGGAACTCAGGAAAGGTTAGTAAGTCAATATCATTTGAGGATAAGTGCGCTGTAGCCCAGCTAAGAGCGTCACCTTTTAACTGACTGATCACAAAAGCTATTTTAGCGGCGTCCGTGGGATATGTACGAGGGGCTCTAGTAAAAGCCAGACGACATTGAAGAATGAATCCTGCATAGTGATCAGGGTTACCACTAAAAAACTCAGAAGGCCTAAACACAGGCTCGGTTGAAGGTGTTGTTGATCCAACAGTAGCATTAACAGAAGAAGGCCCAGGTTGAGCGGCCCGTGGGGCAGAAATAAGTTGTGAGAGTTTTTGATTAGCATCAAACATCATACCTCCAAGTTCTCTGAGGTTGGATTGGTTAGTTAGTTGTTGGGAAGCCATCTGTTGCAGTCTGGTTTCCAATAAGTCCAGTCGTGAAGTCTGGGGGTCCGTAGCCCTCTGAGAAGGTTCTCCCCCAGTCGCGTTCTGGGTCTGTTTGTTTGGCTGAAGCATTTCTGTCAAGGTAGCAATATCAACCCAGATGAACGGACTGGAAGAAAACAGATTCAGGGGTAAAACAAACGATGATTTATTTATAATGGCAATGTTATCCACAGGGAGGGGGAAGCACGGGTGGAGCGTGGAGGTGGAAGATCTCACTGGAGGTATCTTGATATCCAAACTTCCAAGTTCAGCACAGGAGGTCCACAGAGCAGCCAGGAGTCCAAGACGTTTGGCACAGATGGACCAGGGTCTGTAGTGTCACGAAGAAAAAATCACAAGGGTAAGAATAAGAACTACAAGGATTAACACCAAGAGGCTGGAAGCACTAGTACCATAAAGTAGGTATGCTTCAGCACTGAATGAAGCCAGCCAGCAGTCTTAAGTAGTCCTGGTGGTGATTAGTGGAGATGGCCGACAGCTGTGACTCCTCAACCTCAGGAAATCTGTAGGCAGCAAAACAGGAAAAACCCCACTCTGGGGACTGTGATTAATCAGATTAATCAGATTAATCACAATGCTTACCGGTAACTTTGTATGCTTGAAATGTAAGTATGACGGTGTTCAATAAAATGTTGAAGAAAACGTTTTATTGTCTCAAACCTGTTTTTCATACTCTGCAAGGTTTAAAGAAGTAATGTTTCAAACAATTTATAACATGTAAACAATAGAGTAAGCCCACAATATACATATATAGAAAAACATTTTTTCTGCATTTCAATTGAACCTAAAGTCCACTTGTGTAACATATTTACAGTCACATTTATCGTAACGTACTCAACCTTCAACCAGTCACTTAGGCAGACTAACTTGTTAACATTTTCAGATGACAGCGCTAAACTTTTTTTCTGCATTTCAAATGAACCTAAAGTCCACTTGTGTAACATATTTACAGTCACATTTATTGTAACCTACCTCATCTGACACCTCCATTGTACGCAGAAGATGGCAGAGCACAGCACAGCACAACAGAGCAAGACACATACTATTCCCCACCTAGTGCAGACATACAACGCCCACAGTTAAATTACCGAATACTATTAATAATAATCATGCAACTGATATTACATTTTTGATTATAGCCCTTGAACATGTCTATATAGTAGGATTAATCTGTTATCATTTGTGTTAGATTAATTATTAAAATGTATGAAGAAGAAAAAACTCACCTGCAAGGCTCCAGTAGTATCTGGTTGTGCTGAATCCATTTAATCATGTCCAGAGTTGAATTCCAACTTCTCTGTTGTGGTTTTGTTAACTTTTGGACGGCTAAACTCCGCTAGCGTTGTCTGCCGAATTAGCATTCTTGCTAGCTTCAGCGAAAACATGCTTCGCCCGAAGATGGTATTTTAAACTGGTTGTGCTTCGGTGAAAAGATAATTCATCGTTGCAATATGTACATACCACCTTGGTTTTATCCACGCTTCCATCGGGGTGTTTTTTTAAAGAAATTTGCCACCAAGCAAACTTTTTTGACTATCCACGTTATCCAGGCCATCTCCAGAAGTGACGTACGTCAGCTCATTTGCGCATGCGCATATCAGTTGCACGGGAGGCGAGCTGCTCTCTTCTTCTGCTGGCGGTTGGCAAACGACTTTAAGCGCATTACTGCCCCCACTAGACTGAAAGCGGGATTAATCTTCATTTTTATAATATTAACTGATTAATCATTTTACATTAATCTCATGAGTTAACGCTTTAACTTTCCCAGCATTAAGTTAAAGTATTGTTCATTGTTGATCCATTACAAGATTGACTAGACAATATTTTAACTAGAGTTGATGACAAACGAGTTGAAGTGATCTATTCCTTTGTTAGTTGTGTCTAATGCTCCTTTTTTCAAACAGACAACTTTTACTTAAATGTGTTTACTGCAGTTAAAATGACACATTGGTTTTATTTTGTGTTAAATAAAAACTTTCAAAGGTATAATCATTCCTCTTTCTTATTTTGCTTAATGGTATTTAACTCATCACTGAAATTCTGACACACAGAATCAAAAGTCCAAGTGTGAACTGTGTCACAGAGTAAACACAATAAAAACATGCATTATCTGCAGCATTGTTCATTAAAATGGCTCAACACTATAAATGTATTACAGAAAATATGCATACAGTACGCACACTTAATGGTATTGTAGACCATTGCATTAGTTAATACATTCAGAGTCAGAGAGTCAGAGTCAGAGAGTCTTTATTGTCATTTGCACCGCATGTGGTACATGTGATGAAAACGAGATTATGTACACGAGGTCCCAGTTACATCCAACAACAAATGAAAGAGAAAAACAGTAATAACATCTAGAACTAACTAAGAAAAACATCAACTAGTAATACACTAAGCCTAATATAGTGGGAATAAACAGCAGCACGAACATGAGTTTGTATGAGCAGATGGTCACAGATGAACACAGCAACAAGAAAACAGATCAGCATCAGTATGATGTGATATTTTGCAGTGTTTATTTTTATTTTATTTTTATTTATTCATGAGTCTAACAGCCTCAGGGTAGAAGCTGTTCCTCAGTCTAGTGGTTCTACACTTGATGCTCCTCAACCTCCGTCCTGAGGGGAGTGGGGCAAAGAGTGAGTGTGCTGGATGAGTGAGGTCTTTCATGATGCAGGTGGCTCTTTTCCTGCATCTGGAGGTGTAAATGTCTGTGATGGTGGGGAGACTGACTCCAACAGACTTCTGTGCAGCCTTCACCACTCTCTGTAGAGCTTTCCTCTCTTCAACTGTGCAGCCTCCATGCCACACGTTGATGCTGGAGCACAGGACGCTCTCCACTGCACACCTGTAGAACGAGGTGAGAACTGGGCTGCTCAGACCAGCACGTCTCAGCCGTCTGAGGAAGTAGAGTCTCTGATGACCTTTCTTGATCAGGCTGGTGGTGTTGTTGCTCCAGCTGAGGTTATCATTCATGTGTACACCCAAGTATTTGTAGCTGGAGACCACTTCCACTGCAGATCCACCTATTTTCAGTGGGGCGTGGGTGTGTTTATTCCTTCTGAAGTCCACAATCATCTCCTTTGTCTTCTTCACATTCATGTGAAGATTATTCTCTTTGCACCAGCTCTCCAGGTGTTCCACCTCCTGTCTGTAGCTGGACTCATCATTGTTTGTGATGCATCCCACCACCGCTGTATCATCTGCAAACTTAACAATATGACAGCCTGGAAGTGTGGCTGTACAATCATATGTGAGCAGAGTGAACAGAAGGGGGCTCAGCACACATCCTTGAGGAGAGCCAGTGCTGAGGGTTATGGTGGAGGAGGAGAAGTTGTGAATCTTCACGGACTGTGGTCTGTCTGTTAAGAAGTCTAGTACCCAGTTACAAATGGAGGGGCTTAGTCCAAGTGTAGATAGTTTGTCTATCAGAGTTTGGGGGATCATGGTGTTGAAGGCAGATGTGAAGTCCACAAAGAGCAGACGCACGTATGAGTCCTTCTGATCCAGGTGGGTGAGAGCAGTGTGGACCACGGAAGAAATGGCGTCCTCTGTTGATCGGTTCTCACGGTATGCGTATTGATGAGGGTCCTCATTGATGTTGACGGTTGCCTTGATGTGGGACATGACCAGTTTCTCAAAACATTTAGCGACTATCGGGGTGAGGGCCACCGGTCTATAGTCATTCAGACCAGTCACTGTGGAGCTCTTTGGGACTGGGATGATGGTCGCGGTCTTCAGGCAGGTGGGAACTGACTCCAGTGCAAGTGAGGTGGTGAAGATGTCAGCCAGCACCTCACAGAGCTGGTCCGCACATTCCTTCAGAACTTTCCCTGGGATGTTGTCTGGTCCGGTTGCTTTATGAGGATTAATCTTTCTGAGACTGCCTCTCACTTCTGCTGCGGTCACTCTGAGATGCTCTTCATCTGGTGATGAGGTGAGTCTGGTGCTAGCTGGTCTGTTTGGATCATCAAAACGTGCATAAAACTTATTGAGGGCATCAGGCAGAGATGGGTCCCTGGGGCATTGTTTGTTTTTGCCTTTGTAATCTGTTATGCATTTAATACCCTTCCACATGCTCCGTGGGTCTTGTGAGGTGAACTGTCCCTCGATCCTCTGTGCATACGTGGCCTTGGCCTTCTTAATGCCATCCTTCAGTTCATTCCTGCTCTTTCTCAGCTCCACTTTATCTCCTGACTTGAATGCAGTGTCTCTGGCTGCTAGCAAGGCGTGAACTTCTTTATTTAACCAGGGTTTCCGGTTCGGGTAGGATTTCACATATTTTTTTATGGATACATTTTCAGAGCATGTACTGATGTAACCCAGGACTGAGGAAGCGTACAGTTCCATGTCCACTGAACTTCCATCAGTGGCTGCTTCTCTGAAAACAGACCAGTTTGTCCTCTCAAAACAGTCTCTCAACATGGGGGAACTATCTTGAGGCCAGATTGTTATTTCTCTTTGTTCCGGCTTGGAGCGCCTGAGTGGGGGTAGCTGTCTTGGTGCCAGGATCAGAGACTCGTGATCGGAAGCTCCGAGCGGTGGGCGTGTCTTCGCCGTGTATGCCCCCTTTACATTTGTGAAGACTTGGTCGAGCGTTTTATCTCCTCTCGTAGCTGTGAAGACGTTCTTATTGAAGGCTGGGAGGGAGACTTGAAGATCAACGTGATTGACGTCCCCGCAAACAATGAAAAGCCCCTCAGGATATTTACACTGCAGCGAGGTGAGTAAGTCATGAATTTCTCCCTGGGCGTCATTAGCATTAGCATCGGGTGCTATGTAAATAGCTGTTATTAAAATCACAGCATGGTCGCGCGGAAGGTAGTGCGGCCTACATCTTACTGTGATTAACTCGACGGCAGCTGAACAAAGCCTTTTAATCACGGAACAGTTCGTGCACCAATCTTTGTGTACGTAAATACAAACACCGCCGCCTCGCGTTTTCCCTGTAGTCTCGGTGCACCGGTCCGTTCTGAAAAAGAGCCTATTATCCAGCTCGTAAACAGAGTCTGGAGTGTCCTCAGAGATCCACGTTTCCGTAAGACAAAGCACGGAGCATCTTCTCATCTCCTCCGACGTGGTCACCCTCAAACGAAGTAGATCCATTTTGTTGTCCAGCGAGCGCACGTTAGACAGAAAAAGAGCCGGCATCGGGGGTCTACCGGTTTTAGCGTCTGCCCGCAGTCTCGTCATAATTCCTGCACGGCAACCTCTCTTCTTTCCACGAGAGCACCGCTTCCTTTTCTTTCCCCTGGAGCGCATCTGCTTCCAGAAGGACGTTCTTAGCAGCTCCAATCTTCCGAGCTCTGATTTGAGTTCGTTGCTGATTTCAGCTGTGCCCTGTGGTAAATCCGCTCCGATTCTTAACAGATCAGTTCGGCTGTAATTCACCCGCAAAAAACGCGCAGAGTCAGGTACAAAAACACTATTACAATTACTAAAAACTAGAGATGATCCGGGAACTCGTGAAGCTGCGGCTGCTCTGAGCGCGGCCATCTTGAAACAAACTTTTACTTTAGTACTTTAAGTATTTTTAAAAGCAAGTACTTATTTACTTTTACTTAAGTAAAAATATTAATATGGTACTTCTACTTTTACTAGAGTAAATTTTTGTCTGTTTATTTGTACTTTTACTTAAGTACAGTGTTTGAGTACTTTCTCCACCACTGGTATTATTACAGTATTTGGGTACCGTGCAGTGGCGACTCCACTTCTCAGAAACATCCAGGCTGGACCAGAGGATCCACTCATCATCACCTCCTGCCATGTCCTCCTGTACAGTGGAAGAAAAATGTTTAAGGGCTGCTACAAACAGGTTCATAAAACCATCTTTTTTGGTAAATGCAAATGCTTATTGTCAATTACCATGTGACGTGTGCTGCTGACCACTTGACCAGGTCACCCTTGTAAAAGAGATCTCCATCTCAACGGACTCTACCTGGAAAAATAAAGGTGATTGATTGATATAGCAGACATCTGGTGAATATAAAAGTTTATATTGTCTGATAATTAACAGGTTTGACTTCAGCTCAACTTTTGTACACAAGCTTGAGTTAAAAACATGAACATCTGATAATCATAACATTAACACACAACTGACAATCATTATATTAACACACGAACATCTGATAATCAAAATATTAATACATAAACACCTGATAGTCATAATATTAAACACATAACGTTTAGAAAACACTAAAAAAGCTAAGTCTGGTCCTCTGGACAGTCCAGAGGACCAGACTTAGCTTTTTTAGATTTTTCTACCTGGATTATTGAGCATGCATCAGGGTGTTTAGAAAACACTTTTGTAACATCTAGTTGAGAGCCATATCAGTCAGGAATAGTAATAAGCATTAGATAAAGAAACACCACAACATTCACAGCTAGTAGCTAGCTGTGTGAATGATAGCAACACACGACACCACGTCAGCACACAGATGAGAACAGCTCAAACTTTGCTCATGTGCGCTTAGTAGAGATTTATAACTCACAATTATTACTTGCTTACCTGTGTAGAAAGGCACCATTAATAATTACTGCTGTTTCAACGTCGCTAGTTGGCCGTGTGATCAGCTCTGACGGTGTAAACAGAGAGAGTCCCCCGCTCCACCTCCCTCCTGGCTCGAACCGGAAGCGCTGGCGATCCGTGGCGATAAGAGACGAGTCCAGGCTCGAGGGCGACGGAAAATGCGACCTGTACAGTCCAATAGTTTTGGACAGATGGGACATAAACTACGGCCGCTAGCGGCCGCTAGTTATAATTAGATTCAATGGAAAAGCCGCAGGCGGCGTCCAGCGGGGAAACCGGAAGTACGTCACAATCAAAAAACGTTTTTTGAAACAATCATTACTCATAAAATATTTATCCTACACAACTAAAAACATATATGCATGCATTTCGAAATATTTTTATTTTATTATTTCACTTTTATAAAAAAAAAAATTAAATCTTCAAATGGTGAAGAAGAAGAGCTGCAGTTCCAAGGAGGGGCGGCGCCCCTAGCGCCCTCTAGTGGCGGCCGCCTCTGGTATTCAGTTTGGAGACGCAGGAGGATTCCTGACAGATCAGGTACTCCCAACATCGACAGCAAAAGCAACTCAAAGCAGTTGGTCATTCTGAACAAACTGTGTTCTTATAAAATAAAAGAATGGACTCCTTTTATGTACCTGAAGATGATTTGCTTTAAAACAGGGAGACATTCACAACTCAGTAAAGTTGTGAATGATTCTTTTAAGCTTGCATGATAATAATAATAATAATAATAATAATAATAATAATGAATTCAATTTATACCATACCATACCATACCATTTTATTTATAAAGCACTTTAAACAGGAACAAGTCCACACCAAAGTGCTGGACAAACAAACACGCAACAGGCAACACAGACAATGAAGTACAACACGAAAAACATAAAAACATTGCAGATCATAAATAAAACGATCCAATACAAATCAGCTGGCATTGAAAGCGATGGAGTAGTAGTGAGTTTTTAACCGGGATTTGAAAACCGAGAGGGAGGTGCGAATTTATAACGCACTTTTCATTAGTGAAAATCTCAAAGTGCTACACACATTGAATGCTACACACATTCATACACCGGTAGCGGCAGACTACCATGCAAGGTGCTTTCCAGTCCTACCGGGAGCAACTTGGGGTTAAGTGTCTTGCCCAAGGACTCAACGACACATGGTGTGGGGAACTGGGATTCGAACCGCCAACCTTCCGATCGGGGGACGACTGCCATTACCACTACGCCACGGCCGCCCCAGATATAAATTCAGATATGTAACCTAAAGATTCACCTGTAGATTAAGCTCTCTCCTGAGGGTCGTCAAGGTCGTTGTCTCCCTCCTCAGGGTTATCAGGGTCATTGTATCCCTCTGGTCTTCAGGGTCTATCAACATCACAACTATCTCTATAAACATAATGGTACTTCTTCCAGCTATCAGTTAACAATGGTGTACCACAAGGCACATTCTTAGGACCCACCCTCTTCACAATCTACATAAATAATGTAGATCACAAGGTTCAGTCTTAGAACCCGCCCACTGTACAGTGTATATTGTATTTGTGTATAGTTCATGTATTGTGTTTGTGTACTTTGTATATATTGTGTTTGTGTACTATGTATATATTGTGTTTGTGTACAGTTCATGTATTGTGTTTGTGTATAATAATAATAATAATAATTAATTCAATTTATAACGCACTTTTCATTACTGAAAATCTCAAAGTGCTACACATATATTGAATGCTACACACATTCATAAACCGGTGGCGGCAGACTACCATGCAAGGTGCTTTCCAGTCCTACCGGGAGCAACTCAGGATTAAGTGTCTTGCCCAAGGACACAACGACACATGGTGCGGGTCCCGGGAGTCGAACCGCCAACTTTCCAATCGGGAGACGACTGCCCTTACCACTACGCCACGGCCGCCCCTACAGTGTGTACAGTGTATGCATTGTATTTGTGTACTTTGTATATACCGGTATTGTGTTTGTGTATTATCTATATATTGTGTTTGTGTACTATGTATATATTGTGTTTGTGTACTATGTATATATTGTGTTTGTGTACTTTGTATATATTGTGTTTGTGTACTTTGTATATATTGTGTTTGTGTACTTTGTATATATTGTGTTTGTGTACTTTGTATATATTGTGTTTGTGTACTATGTATATATTGTGTTTGTGTACTATGTATATATTGTGTTTGTGTACTATGTATATATTGTGTTTGTGTACTATGTATATATTGTGTTTGTGTACTTTGTATATATTGTGTTTGTGTACTATGTATATATTGTGTTTGTGTACTTTGTATATATTGTGTTTGTGTACTTTGTATATATTGTGTTTGTGCACTTTGTATATATTGTGTTTGTGTACTTTGTATATATTGTGTTTGTGTACTATGTATATATTTTGTTTGTGTACTTTGTATATATTGTGTTTGTGTACTATGTATATATTGTGTTTGTACAGTTCATGTATTGTTTGTGTACTTTGTATACATTGTGTTTGTGTACTATGTATATATTGTATTTGTGTACTTTGAATATATTGTGTTTGTGTACAGTGTATGCATTGCATTTGTGTACTTTCTATATATTGTGTTTGTGTACTATGTATATATTGTGTTTGTGTACTATGTATATATTGTGTTTGTGTACTATGTACCATACCATACCATACCAACTTTATTTATAGAGCACTTTTTGCACCCAACAGGACCAAAGTGCTGTACACACAATCACAAAATACAATACAATATATACTATGTATATATTGTGTTTGTGTACTATGTATATATTGTGTTTGTGTACTTTGTATATATTGTGTTTGTGTACTATGTATATATTGTGTTTGTGTACTTTGTATATATTGTGTTTGTGTACTTTGTATATATTGTGTTTGTGCACTTTGTATATATTGTTTTTGTGTACAGTGTATGCATTGTATTTGTGTACTTTGTACATATTGTGTTTGTGTACTATGTATATATTGTATTTTTGTACTATGTATATATTGTATTTGTGTACTTTGTATATATTGTGTTTGTGTACTATGTATATATTGTATTTGTGTACTTTGTATATATTGTGTTTTTGTACTATGTATATATGATGTTTGTGTACTTTGTATATATTGTGTTTGTGTAATTTGTATATATTGTGTTTGTGTACTTTGTATATATTGTGTTTGTGTACTTTGTATATATTGTGTTTGTGTACTTTGTATATATTGTGTTTGTGTACTTTGTATATATTGTGTTTGTGTACCCTCACCCTATCTCTAAGGGAGAGTCCAGACACCCTGCGGAGAAAACTCATTTCAGCCGCTTGTATCCGAGATCTCGTTCTTTCAGTCACAACCCAAAGCTCATGACCATAGATGAGGGTGGGAACGTAGATCGATCGGTAAATTGAGAGCTTTGCCTTTTGACTCAGCTCTCTCTTCACCACAACAGACCGGTACAGCGCCCGCTTCACTGCGGACGCTGCACCTATCCTCCTATCTGCTGGTGAAGATTCTCAGTCGTCCAAGACATGTTGGTGCGTGACTTGTAAGCCTGTATAAAACTTCTCGTTCTCACAGCTTCCATTCAGAATTGAAAAAGACTTCTGGACAGAAGTCGAAACGTTTTCTGCAACAAATAAAGTCCAGTTGATCCTGTATTGAACGCCTTTTTTGATATCCTCCTATCGATCTCACGCTCCAGTTTTCCCTCATTTGTGAACAAGACCCGGAGATACTTAAACTCCTCCACTTGGGGCAGGACCTCCTCCCACCCGGAGAGGGCATGCTACCCTTTTCCGGCTCAAGACCATGGCCTCGGATTTGGAGGAACTGATCCTCATCCCGGCCGCATCACACTCGGCTGCAAACCGCTCCAGTGAAAGCTGTAGATCACGATCTGATGAAGCCAATAGGACCACATCATCTGCAAAAAACAGAGAAGCGATTCTAAGGCCACCAAAACGGATCCTCTCAACACCTTGGCTGCGCCTAGAAATTCTGTCCATAAAAGTTATGAACAGAATCGGTGACAAAGGGCAACCTTGGCGGAGTCCAACTCTCACTGGAAACGAGCCTGACTTACTGCCGGCAATGCGGACCAAGCTCTGACACCGGTCGTACAGGGACCTAACAGCCCATATCAAAGGGCCTGGTACCCCATACTCCCGGAGTACCCCCCACAGAACCCCCCGAGGGACGTGGTCGAATGCCTTTTCCAAGTCCACAAAGCACATGTAAACTGGTTGGGCAAACTCCCACGCACCCTCCAGGACTTTGCTGAGGGTGTAGAGCCGGTCCAGTGTTCCACGACCAGGACATTGCAGAGTCGCGTAAGCCAACACAACCCCACAACATCCAGAGCCCTAAGGAACTCAGGGTGAATCTCATCCACCCCTGGAGCCTTGCCACCGAGGAGCTTTTTAACCACCTCGGTGACCTCAGCACCAGAGATTGGAGAGCCCGACCCAAAGTCCCCAGGCTCTGCTTCCTCAGTGGAAGACGTGCCAGTAGGATTGAGGAGGTCTTCGAAGTACTCCGCCCACCGACTCACAACATCCCGAGTTGAGGTCAACAGCACGCCATCCCCACCATAAATGGTGTTGGTCGCGTACCGCTTCCCCCCCCTGAGACGCCGGATGGTGGACCAGAATCGCCTCGAAGCCGTACGGAAGTCATTCTCCATGGCCTCTCCGAACTCCTCCCACGCCCGAGTTTTTGCCTCAGCAACCACCCGAGCCGCATGCCGCTTGGACTGCCGGTACCTATCAGCTGCTTCCGGGGTCCCACAGGCCAAAAAGGCCCAATAGGACTCCTTCTTCAGCCTGACAGCATCCCTCACTGCCGGTGTCCACCACCGGGTTCGAGGGTTGCCACCACGACAGGCACCAACAACCTTGCGGCCACAACTCTGATAAGCTGCCTCGACAATAGAGGCGCGGAACATGGCCCACTCGGACTCAATGTCCCCCGCCTCCCTCGGAACGTGTTCAAAGCTCTCCCGGAGGTGGGAGTTAAAGCTCCGTCTTACGGGAGACTCTGCCAGACGTTCCCAGCAGACCCTCACAATACGTTTGGGTCTGCCAGGTCTGACCGGCATCCTCCCCCACCATCGGAGCCAACTCACCACCAGGTAGTGGTCAGTTGACAGCTCCGCCCCTCTCTTCACCCGAGTGTCCAAGACATGCGGCCGCAGATCAGATGAGACGACAACAAAGTCGATCATCGAACTACGACCTAGGGTGTCCTGGTGCCAAGAGCACATATGGACACCCTTATGCCTGAACATGGTGTTCGTTATGGACAATCCATGACGAGCACAGAAGTCCAATAACAGAACACCACTCGGGTTCAGATCAGGGGGGCCGTTCCTCCCAACCACACCCCTCCAGGTCTCACTGTCATTGCCCACGTGAGCGTTGAAGTCCCCCAGTAGAACAAGGGAGTCCCCAGGAGGCGCACTCTCCAATACCCCCTCCAAGGACTCCAAAAAGGGTGGGTAATCTGAGCTGCCGTTTGGCGCATAGGCACAAACAACAGTCAGAGCCCGTCCCCCCACACGTAGGCGAAGGGAGGCTACCCTCTCGTTCACCGGGGTGAACCCCAACGTACAGGCACCAAGATGGGGGGCAACAAGTATGCCCACTCCTGCTCGGCGCCTCTCACCAGGGGCAACTCCAGAGTGGAAGAGTGTCCAACCCCTCTCAAGGAAACTGGTTCCAGAGCCAGAGCCATGCGTTGAGGTGAGTCCGACTATTTCTAGCCGGAACCTCTCAACCTCACACACTAGCTCAGGCTCCTTCCCCACCAGAGAGGTGACATTCCATGTCCCAATGGCCAGCTTCTGTAGCCGAGGATCAGACCGCCAGGGTCCCCGCCCTCGGCCACCACCCATCCCACATTGCACCCAACCTCTTTGGCCCCTCCCACAGGTGGTGAGCCCATGGGAAGGGGGACCCACGTCTCTTCTTCGGGCTGTGCCCGGCCGAGGGTGTTTCTAAACTTATTTGATTTATAAGTTTGCATAGTTTGGTATGAATTTCATCAGAAATCCACAAGTGCCTAGGAATGAGCGGAGTTGTTGAACGTTTTCAATGAGGAAATTAATGAATTTGTCACAAGCGAATTAAACTCGGGTTCAACGTGGTTGCATGAGGCTCTGCAGATTTCATGGTGTTCTGGACCAGCGCTCCATGTTTTTATTTTATTTTTAGAACGTTTTATTAACATATAAACACAGAACTTCACAGCTGCTGCGACAGGACATGCAGTGGAGGCGGAGTTAAGGAAGCTGAGCTGTGAGAGCGAGGGGGAACAGAGCCATATATGGCTCTGAGGGGGAGGGACCAGAAACGTGTCTGTTAAAAAAAATTCCAAGTTCCAGCGTGTTCCAGAAATTACATATAGCAGCTTTAACGTGAGAACGATCGCAGAGCTATACTGTGAACTGTCTGTGCACAGAACGCGCGCATCGACTAAGCACTAATATCATAGAAAAACATTACTTCAAACAGCAGCACAAACATCAGCATGCATGAACAAAGCATCATGAAACAGATCAGCAGCATCATGAAACAGATCAGCAGCATCATGAAACAGATCAGCAGCATCATGAAACAGATCAGCAGCAACATGAAACAGATCAGCAGCAACATGAAACAGATCAGCAGCATCATGAAACAGATCAGCAGCAACATGAAACAGATCAGCAGCAACATGAAACAGATCAGCAGCAACATGAAACAGATCAGCAGCAACATGAAACAGATCAGCAGCAACATGAAACAGATCAGCAGCAACATGAAACAGATCAGCAGCAACATGAAACAGATCAGCAGCAACATGAAACAGATCAGCAGCAACATGAAACAGATCAGCAGCAACATGAAACAGATCAGCAGCAACATGAAACAGATCAGCAGCAACATGAAACAGATCAGCAGCAACATGAAACAGATCAGCAGCAACATGAAACAGATCAGCAGCAACATGAAACAGATCAGCAGCAACATGAAACAGATCAGCAGCAACATGAAACAGATCAGCAGCAACATGAAACAGATCAGCAGCAACATGAAACAGATCAGCAGCAACATGAAACAGATCAGCAGCAACATGAAACAGATCAGCAGCAACATGAAACAGATCAGCAGCAACATGAAACAGATCAGCAGCAACATGAAACAGATCAGCAGCAACATGAAACAGATCAGCAGCAACATGAAACAGATCAGCAGCAACATGAAACAGATCAGCAGCAACATGAAACAGATCAGCAGCAACATGAAACAGATCAGCAGCAACATGAAACAGATCAGCAGCAACATGAAACAGATCAGCAGCAACATGAAACAGATCAGCAGCAACATGAAACAGATCAGCAGCAACATGAAACAGATCAGCAGCAACATGAAACAGATCAGCAGCAACATGAAACAGATCAGCAGCAACATGAAACAGATCAGCAGCAACATGAAACAGATCAGCAGCAACATGAAACAGATCAGCAGCAACATGAAACAGATCAGCAGCAACATGAAACAGATCAGCAGCAACATGAAACAGATCAGCAGCAACATGAAACAGATCAGCAGCAACATGAAACAGATCAGCAGCAACATGAAACAGATCAGCAGCAACATGAAACAGATCAGCAGCAACATGAAACAGATCAGCAGCAACATGAAACAGATCAGCAGCAACATGAAACAGATCAGCAGCAACATGAAACAGATCAGCAGCAACATGAAACAGATCAGCAGCAACATGAAACAGATCAGCAGCAACATGAAACAGATCAGCAGCAACATGAAACAGATCAGCAGCAACATGAAACAGATCAGCAGCAACATGAAACAGATCAGCAGCAACATGAAACAGATCAGCAGCAACATGAAACAGATCAGCAGCAACATGAAACAGATCAGCAGCAACATGAAACAGATCAGCAGCAACATGAAACAGATCAGCAGCAACATGAAACAGATCAGCAGCAACATGAAACAGATCAGCAGCAACATGAAACAGATCAGCAGCAACATGAAACAGATCAGCAGCAACATGAAACAGATCAGCAGCAACATGAAACAGATCAGCAGCAACATGAAACAGATCAGCAGCAACATGAAACAGATCAGCAGCAACATGAAACAGATCAGCAGCAACATGAAACAGATCAGCAGCAACATGAAACAGATCAGCAGCAACATGAAACAGATCAGCAGCAACATGAAACAGATCAGCAGCAACATGAAACAGATCAACAGCAACATGAAACAGATCAGCAGCAACATGAAACAGATCAGCAGCAACATGAAACAGATCAGCAGCAACATGAAACAGATCAGCAGCAACATGAAACAGATCAGCAGCAACATGAAACAGATCAGCAGCAACATGAAACAGATCAGCAGCAACATGAAACAGATCAGCAGCAACATGAAACAGATCAGCAGCAACATGAAACAGATCAGCAGCAACATGAAACAGATCAGCAGCAACATGAAACAGATCAGCAGCAACATGAAACAGATCAGCAGCAACATGAAACAGATCAGCAGCAACATGAAACAGATCAGCAGCAACATGAAACAGATCAGCAGCAACATGAAACAGATCAGCAGCAACATGAAACAGATCAGCAGCAACATGAAACAGATCAGCAGCAACATGAAACAGATCAGCAGCAACATGAAACAGATCAGCAGCAACATGAAACAGATCAGCAGCAACATGAAACAGATCAGCAGCAACATGAAACAGATCAGCAGCAACATGAAACAGATCAGCAGCAACATGAAACAGATCAGCAGCAACATGAAACAGATCAGCAGCAACATGAAACAGATCAGCAGCAACATGAAACAGATCAGCAGCAACATGAAACAGATCAGCAGCAACATGAAACAGATCAGCAGCAACATGAAACAGATCAGCAGCAACATGAAACAGATCAGCAGCAACATGAAACAGATCAGCAGCAACATGAAACAGATCAGCAGCAACATGAAACAGATCAGCAGCAACATGAAACAGATCAGCAGCAACATGAAACAGATCAGCAGCAACATGAAACAGATCAGCAGCAACATGAAACAGATCAGCAGCAACATGAAACAGATCAGCAGCAACATGAAACAGATCAGCAGCAACATGAAACAGATCAGCAGCAACATGAAACAGATCAGCAGCAACATGAAACAGATCAGCAGCAACATGAAACAGATCAGCAGCAACATGAAACAGATCAGCAGCAACATGAAACAGATCAGCAGCAACATGAAACAGATCAGCAGCAACATGAAACAGATCAGCAGCAACATGAAACAGATCAGCAGCAACATGAAACAGATCAGCAGCAACATGAAACAGATCAGCAGCAACATGAAACAGATCAGCAGCAACATGAAACAGATCAGCAGCAACATGAAACAGATCAGCAGCAACATGAAACAGATCAGCAGCAACATGAAACAGATCAGCAGCAACATGAAACAGATCAGCAGCAACATGAAACAGATCAGCAGCAACATGAAACAGATCAGCAGCAACATGAAACAGATCAGCAGCAACATGAAACAGATCAGCAGCAACATGAAACAGATCAGCAGCAACATGAAACAGATCAGCAGCAACATGAAACAGATCAGCAGCAACATGAAACAGATCAGCAGCAACATGAAACAGATCAGCAGCAACATGAAACAGATCAGCAGCAACATGAAACAGATCAGCAGCAACATGAAACAGATCAGCAGCAACATGAAACAGATCAGCAGCAACATGAAACAGATCAGCAGCAACATGAAACAGATCAGCAGCAACATGAAACAGATCAGCAGCAACATGAAACAGATCAGCAGCAACATGAAACAGATCAGCAGCAACATGAAACAGATCAGCAGCAACATGAAACAGATCAGCAGCAACATGAAACAGATCAGCAGCAACATGAAACAGATCAGCAGCAACATGAAACAGATCAGCAGCAACATGAAACAGATCAGCAGCAACATGAAACAGATCAGCAGCAACATGAAACAGATCAGCAGCAACATGAAACAGATCAGCAGCAACATGAAACAGATCAGCAGCAACATGAAACAGATCAGCAGCAACATGAAACAGATCAGCAGCAACATGAAACAGATCAGCAGCAACATGAAACAGATCAGCAGCAACATGAAACAGATCAGCAGCAACATGAAACAGATCAGCAGCAACATGAAACAGATCAGCAGCAACATGAAACAGATCAGCAGCAACATGAAACAGATCAGCAGCAACATGAAACAGATCAGCAGCAACATGAAACAGATCAGCAGCAACATGAAACAGATCAGCAGCAACATGAAACAGATCAGCAGCAACATGAAACAGATCAGCAGCAACATGAAACAGATCAGCAGCAACATGAAACAGATCAGCAACATGAAACAGATCAGCAGCAACATGAAACAGATCAGCAGCAACATGAAACAGATCAGCAGCAACATGAAACAGATCAGCAGCAACATGAAACAGATCAGCAGCAACATGAAACAGATCAGCAGCAACATGAAACAGATCAGCAGCAACATGAAACAGATCAACAGCAACATGAAACAGATCAGCAGCAACATGAAACAGATCAGCAGCAACATGAAACAGATCAGCAGCAACATGAAACAGATCAGCAGCAACATGAAACAGATCAGCAGCAACATGAAACAGATCAGCAGCAACATGAAACAGATCAGCAGCAACATGAAACAGATCAGCAGCAACATGAAACAGATCAGCAGCAACATGAAACAGATCACAGCAACATGAAACAGATCAGCAGCAACATGAAACAGATCAGCAGCAACATGAAACAGATCAGCAGCAACATGAAACAGATCAGCAGCAACATGAAACAGATCAGCAGCAACATGAAACAGATCAGCAGCAACATGAAACAGATCAGCAGCAACATGAAACAGATCAGCAGCAACATGAAACAGATCAGCAGCAACATGAAACAGATCAGCAGCAACATGAAACAGATCAGCAGCAACATGAAACAGATCAGCAGCAACATGAAACAGATCAGCAGCAACATGAAACAGATCAGCAGCAACATGAAACAGATCAGCAGCAACATGAAACAGATCAGCAGCAACATGAAACAGATCAGCAGCAACATGAAACAGATCAGCAGCAACATGAAACAGATCAGCAGCAACATGAAACAGATCAGCAGCAACATGAAACAGATCAGCAGCAACATGAAACAGATCAGCAGCAACATGAAACAGATCAGCAGCAACATGAAACAGATCAGCAGCAACATGAAACAGATCAGCAGCAACATGAAACAGATCAGCAGCAACATGAAACAGATCAGCAGCAACATGAAACAGATCAGCAGCAACATGAAACAGATCAGCAGCAACATGAAACAGATCAGCAGCAACATGAAACAGATCAGCAGCAACATGAAACAGATCAGCAGCAACATGAAACAGATCAGCAGCAACATGAAACAGATCAGCAGCAACATGAAACAGATCAGCAGCAACATGAAACAGATCAGCAGCAACATGAAACAGATCAGCAGCAACATGAAACAGATCAGCAGCAACATGAAACAGATCAGCAGCAACATGAAACAGATCAGCAGCAACATGAAACAGATCAGCAGCAACATGAAACAGATCAGCAGCAACATGAAACAGATCAGCAGCAACATGAAACAGATCAGCAGCAACATGAAACAGATCAGCAGCAACATGAAACAGATCAGCAGCAACATGAAACAGATCAGCAGCAACATGAAACAGATCAGCAGCAACATGAAACAGATCAGCAGCAACATGAAACAGATCAGCAGCAACATGAAACAGATCAGCAGCAACATGAAACAGATCAGCAGCAACATGAAACAGATCAGCAGCAACATGAAACAGATCAGCAGCAACATGAAACAGATCAGCAGCAACATGAAACAGATCAGCAGCAACATGAAACAGATCAGCAGCAACATGAAACAGATCAGCAGCAACATGAAACAGATCAGCAGCAACATGAAACAGATCAGCAGCAACATGAAACAGATCAGCAGCAACATGAAACAGATCAGCAGCAACATGAAACAGATCAGCAGCAACATGAAACAGATCAGCAGCAACATGAAACAGATCAGCAGCAACATGAAACAGATCAGCAGCAACATGAAACAGATCAGCAGCAACATGAAACAGATCAGCAGCAACATGAAACAGATCAGCAGCAACATGAAACAGATCAGCAGCAACATGAAACAGATCAGCAGCAACATGAAACAGATCAGCAGCAACATGAAACAGATCAGCAGCAACATGAAACAGATCAGCAGCAACATGAAACAGATCAGCAGCAACATGAAACAGATCAGCAGCAACATGAAACAGATCAGCAGCAACATGAAACAGATCAGCAGCAACATGAAACAGATCAGCAGCAACATGAAACAGATCAGCAGCAACATGAAACAGATCAGCAGCAACATGAAACAGATCAGCAGCAACATGAAACAGATCAGCAGCAACATGAAACAGATCAGCAGCAACATGAAACAGATCAGCAGCAACATGAAACAGATCAGCAGCAACATGAAACAGATCAGCAGCAACATGAAACAGATCAGCAGCAACATGAAACAGATCAGCAGCAACATGAAACAGATCAGCAGCAACATGAAACAGATCAGCAGCAACATGAAACAGATCAGCAGCAACATGAAACAGATCAGCAGCAACATGAAACAGATCAGCAGCAACATGAAACAGATCAGCAGCAACATGAAACAGATCAGCAGCAACATGAAACAGATCAGCAGCAACATGAAACAGATCAGCAGCAACATGAAACAGATCAGCAGCAACATGAAACAGATCAGCAGCAACATGAAACAGATCAGCAGCAACATGAAACAGATCAGCAGCAACATGAAACAGATCAGCAGCAACATGAAACAGATCAGCAGCAACATGAAACAGATCAGCAGCAACATGAAACAGATCAGCAGCAACATGAAACAGATCAGCAGCAACATGAAACAGATCAGCAGCAACATGAAAC
>JBBPBX010012486.1:0-22247 GCA_038048925.1 Garcialebias charrua
TTTATTTATTTATTTATTTATTTATTTTTTAAGCAGGCCTATTCTGCCTCCACATGATTCTGTTTTTAATCTTAGTTAATACCATTATTGATTTTATTTGATTTTATCACTTGTTTTTATTGTTGTAGCACTTTGAGATTTTTATTAATGAAAAGTGCGGTATAAATTGAATTTATTATTATTATTATTACTTAACCCCGAGTTGCTCCCGGTAGGTCTGGATGGTGCCTTGCAAGGCAGGCTACCACTACCGGTGTATGAATGTCTGAATGAAAGGGTGGATGGCTGGTATTGTAAAGCGCTTTGGGGCTCCTCACAGGGGGCTGGAAAGCGCTATATAAATAAGCTCCATTTACCATTTACCATTCTTTGAGAGAAGCACAGTTTCCTGATTACACTGGTACACAATCTTCTTGTTGTGTCTTCTCACAAAAAAAATTAAATAAAAAAAATAAAAAATATATATATATGTGTCTTCTCACAAAAAAATTAAATAATAATAATTATATATATATATATATATATATATATATATATATATTTAAACGGTGGCACAACTGGTAGAGCGGTTGCCTCTCAGCGAGCAGGTCCCCGGTTCAAATCCCAGTCCGGGGGCCTTTCTGGGTGGAGTTTGCATGTTCTCTCCGTGCATGCGTGGGTTTTCTCCGGGTGCTCCGGTTTCCTCCCACAGTCCAAAAACATGCATGTTAGGCTGATTGGTAACTCTAAATTGACCCTAGGTGTGAGTGAGACAGGTCCCTCTTGTAAATGAGTCCCCGTGGCTCAACGAGGCTAGCCTGTATAAATAAAGGTTGAATGAATGAATGTTTAGAAATGAATCTAAATGCCACTTTATCGTACTGAGACTGGCAAGTAAAGTGACTGTTATTTTGTAGTGGTACACCTCTTTCTCTGAAAATGTTCAGTGAGACACCTCTTTCTTGGAAAAAGATGTAGGATGCGAGGTAGTTTAACCTGTCACAACCTTAATTAGCTTTTCAAGACTAGTTCAAGTTCATTGATAGTAATTGGTTATTTATTCACAGATTCTCTTCTTTTTGGATTAAACAATATCTTGTGTGACCAGATGAGAGTTAAGTGACATGAAACGTTATTATATTTGACCCATCAAGGAAACGCGGTCATTTATTTAACAGATCATTAAAACAACATCATAACATGTACACTTTGATTCGGATCTAATCAGTTTCCTATAATTTAACATCAAACAGATGGAAATCACGCATCCATAATTTCTACTAACCGACCTATATTTAAGGAACAACAGAATCAAGTTATGAGATCTTAAATAACTTTTATCTGAAGGCACTTTAGCTTGATGTTACTAGCAAAGATAAGAAATTAGAAAGAGGAGGAAGAGGGGAAGTTTGTCGTGACTGAGGTGAGTTTAACCAGGAATTGGCAGCTCTACGAGCAACGTCAACTAAACGCAGGTACGCTCTAGTAAACACCAATTTGTTACCTTGGACGTAAAAAGGTCCTTGAGTCCAGTTACGTCCGAGCCGGTCCGTCTGTTTACTTTTCCAGCGTCTCCTGTGTCCGCCTGATCGATTGAAGTAGCGGCAGTTTCGGTTGGATTTCAAAATAATATTCCTCAGAAGGATTTTTTATAAGAAAGTTTGGAGCTTTTGAAGCTCGTTCGGATTTACAGCGAGCATGCTGTAGACCCAAACTGAGGACGAGGCCTTTGGCTCATGGCCAACGTTGAACAGCTCAGAGGCTGGGTGTGTAACTCAGTCCAAGAAGATCAGAACTCGACTTCTTCATTCAACTGAACTGTTCAAGGAAGTGAGAGCGTTTAAAGTGAGCTTGACTTCCTGATACTTGCTCCTTCCCTATTGGTTAGTAGAAGTCAGGAAGTAGGAGGAGGTTAGTGGAGGTCAGAAGAGTGTTAGAAAGTAGATGCCAGTTTATGATTAAAACTGATTAAACTGTCTTAACACTTTTAAACAAATACTGAAAGATTACTTTGACCTGTTCTTCAACTTAACCAGAGTCTTTGATTATCAAAACATTGAACATAATAATGATAATATAATAACAGAAGTTATTCTTTTGGTTTTTTGAAGTCTCATAGTAAGATAATTTGTGTCCTGGATTCAAATTAATGGGATAACAGTGTTCAATGTCCTTTCCTGAAGGTTTTCCAAGAAAGAGGTGTCTCACTGAACATTTTCAGAGAAAGAGGTGTACCACTACATTTTTACTAAATTAAAACCAAATGTTTGACAAGTTCAGAAATACAACTCAGTAATCCAAAAATGGTGACAGTGAACAAAACTATAAAGAATAAGGACATGCACAAGTAAAGCCCCCAGTCTAACTCTGCGTTGGGCCGAACGCCGCTGCACGCCGTATGAACGCCACGGCACAAGCCTTTGAACACGGGCGTGAACGCGCCAAGCTCAAATTTTACGACCGCCTACGTGCGCGCGTTGTCTCACAATAAACTGCCCAGCGCCGGACTGTTTTGTATTCTTCATCGCTGATCTGGACTTTTCTTTTGTTTTTTTGCCAAAAGTCAAGTGATTGCTTGAAGCGGTCACCATTCGCTTCCTCCTCCAATGAGGAGGAATTAATGAATTTGTCACGAGCGAACCAAATGTCCAACGTGGATGCGCCAGGTTCTAAATATTTCCTGGTGGGCTATGGGCTGCAGGACCAGCGCTCCCTGTTTTTATTTTATTTTTTAGAACTTTTATTAACATATAAACACAAAATACCGCTGCGCAGCTCGTGCCTTTTCTTTCACCACCCAACCTGTCAATCAATTCAGTAGGCATGTCAGCAAATGACCAATCAGCGACCTCAATTTGTCCTGTAGGTAAACGCTCCGCCCTGCTGCTGCCCAAATTATGTCAAGAATTTGGAGCTTCACGCTGAGCTATACTGTGAACTGCCTGCGCGCAGCACGTGCGCGTCGAGCGGCGTGCTGCCCAACGCACAGCTATACTAGAGCCTTAACCATGATGCTTTGATAATATGACAGCCGATACCCTGTATACACAGAGGGAGTAAAACTCTTACAATGACAAGTGTGTTTATGAGTTGCTCTAATAATAATAATATAATAATTGTCTAATCTTGTCATCTGCGTATGTTTCCCATACACAGACGAAATTCGTCTCTGCATTTAACCCAACCACCTACCAGGCGGTGCAGTGAGCAGCCATAGAAGGCGCTCGGGGAGCTGGAGAAATAGGTGTGCACTCATAGACACCCCAAGATGTGTAGTGGCCGGGACGCGAACCCGCGTCCTTCGGGTCCCAAGTCAAACGCCCTAACCACTACACCATCTTGGCTCCTTTCATGGCTTAGTCAGCTCTGTGGGGAAGAAAAGTTTAAAATGTTGTATATTCAGAAGTTAAAAGGAAAAGGGGGAACAATGTCCCCAAAGGCTAGTCCCAGTGCAAGTTTTAAGTGAAACCCCTCCATGTTAATGAATCAGACTGTCTTTAATAAAAACAAGCACAATCCTAATTGCTTCATGTGTGACTTGTTGATTCACTCTGTTCTTATCTTGCTGCTGTATGTTCAAATATCAATTTGTCTAATATGTTTAGCTGTAATTAGTTATTTCATGCTTAAAAAGAAAGGTCACGTGTGTGTGTGTGTGTGTGTGAGTATGTGTGTGTGTGTGTGTGTGTGTGTGTGTGTGTGTGTGTTGTGTGTGTGTGTGTGTGTGTGTGTGTGTGTGTGTGATTTAGTAAGCAGTCACTAATGTGCAGACTATGGTTTCAAAAATACAACCTGACATTTCCTTTAAATTAGGTTTTGCTGGCTTCAAGTTCCAACAATGAGACAATGCAAATATCTTTGAACCGGTATTTTAATACTGAGCATTCTAATATTGACTATTAGAATGTGGATTAAGAGAAACAATTTAGGAAGCAAAGCATGAAATGTTGAACATTAGAGTACAAACTTACATACAGTACACAGACAGAGAACATAAACCAATGGTCCCTTTTAAAAATGGGCTGATCACAATTATGGTACTCTAAAAAGTTTTCTGTCAGCCTTAAATCATAAATCAAAAACAACGTCAGAATGTATGTTTTACCAATAAACTAAAACTGTAATGTATGTAGTTAAAAATACACATTTTCTTTATCCCACTGATCGCCCTGGCTAATGCTGGCCACCAATGCCAATAACAGGCAGATGTTTCAACAAACCATCTGCAATAAACCATCTGGCTTGTCAGCTTCTTATTAGCTCTGTCAGGTTTGGAGTTTGGGAGCCTCGGGGAACTACAAAATGTGTTATCTCCAAAGTTGTTGTAATTAAAGTGAAGGTACATTTACAGAAAGCTCTGAGCTTAACAATCATCCATTTGGCCCGGAGATATCGAAAACCATGGGCTTTGAGCTTCAATTTATTATATATTTTATAAACGCAAACAAACAAACAAAAACTGCATTACAGTTCTTCATCTAAAACTATGATACATTTTTGTGACAAGTGTTTGTTTAATGTTGCTGAACACTGATATCTGAAAAGCTTAACAGATCAACTAATTTGCTCATGCAGTTAAAATGGGACTCAGCTAAGTCAGATGAGGAAATCAATTTTTCTTCAAGTATACTATATGAATAAAGTTAAAAACCAAGCATAATGCCGGGTACCCACTGGACCCGTGTCGGGTGGCGGAAGCGGTCGGTTTACATTGAAAGTCTATGTGGAGACGCGTCGAGGCGCGGCGTATCGTGAAGCGGCGCGTTTTGAGTGTTTGAAGCGGCGCGGCGGCACGCGGCAGTTCCTTTACGCGCACGCGCGCGTCCGAAGCAACCTACGCGTTGAGCAACGTCGGATCGAAAAGTTAATATTTTGCGGCTCGACGTTGCTCGACGTGTCCAACAACCAATCGGGAGAGCCTCTGCTATGTGATGACACAACGACAACGGGACTTTTTTTGGACTTTTTAAACTTACCCCATCGAGCCTCCATGAATTGGAACCAGACAGTTCCAGAAGAAACTTGGAATTTTTACAGTTGCTGCTGTCCGCTCCAGCGTACGATCACCCCAAACAAAACAAAAAATGTTTTAATCTCAACAAAGACTGTCGGAGCTGCAGTTCGGCTCATAGAAAACCCACTCAAGTACTAACGAGGCTCACTTGCTGCTGATTTTATCTGCCAGCAGCATGAAACACAACAACTCTACCCGGAAAACGAGCTAGACCCCATCCTCTGCCTCCCCCTGGTGCGCGTCATCAGACGCGTCTTCAGTGGCTTTGTGTGAACATGACAAGCGGCCAAAAGGGGGCGGCAGGAGCGTTCTGACAAATTTGGTGGGTACCCGGCATAATTCTTTACTTTACTGACAAAATTTAAGCAGTATTGACCAAAAGTTCAGATTAACATGCAGGAAACTAACAGGAAACAATGTCAAGCGTAAAGACTTTTATTGCAAAGGACTGGTAGTGGTATCTCTGTAGTCAGAGTCAAAGTAAGAGAGTCAGAGTTTCTTTATTTGTCATTCACACCACATGGGGTACATGTGGTGGAACAAAATGTTGTACACAGGGTCGCAGTTACGTACATACAACAACAAAATGCAAAAGAAAAACAGTAAAAAGATCTAAGATATGAACTAAGAAAAACATTAATTAAAATATGCTAACAACTAATAGAATAAAAACAATACGCTGAACAGCAGCACAAACATGAGTCTGCATGAGCAGATGAGCACAAATGAAGACAGCAACATGAAATAGATCAGCACCAACATGATGTGATTTTTTTTCACAGTGATGATCCTGGTAAGATATTCATGAATCTAACAGCCTCAGGATATAAGCTGTTCCTCAGTCTAGTGGTTCTACACTTAACGCTACTTAACCTCCTTCCTGAGGGGAGGGGGGCAAAAAGTGTGTGTACTGGGTGAGTATGGTCCTTCATGATGCAGGTGGTCCTCTTCCTGCATCTGGAGGTGTAAATGTCTGTGATGGTGGGGAGACTGACGCCAACATCTTCTGTGCAGCCTTCACCACTCTCTGTAAAGCTTTTCTTTCTGCAGCTGTGCAGCCTCCATGCCACACATTGATGCTGGAGTACAGGATGCTCTCCACTGCACACCTGTAGAAGGAAGTGAGGACTGAGCTTCCCAGACCAGCTCGCCTCAGCTGCCTGAGGAAGTAGAGTCTCTGATGAGCTTTCTTGATCAGGCTGGTAGTGTTGCTGCCCCAGCTGAGGTTGTCATTCAGGTGCACATCCAAGTACTTGTAGCTGGAGACCTGAAGTCCACATCCATCTCCTTCATTTTCTTCACATTTATGTGAAGGTTATTCTCCTTGCACCAGCTATCCAGGTGTTCCACCTCCTGTAGGTAGGAACAGGTAAAATGATTAGTATTTTCAGTAGAGTTGAATCAGTTAGATTGGAAGTGAGTTAAGGTACTTATGATTGCTTTTTTGTAGAAATTTGGGAATGGGTTTGGATTCTTATACACAGAGGCAAGGATGAGATGGGTCTGGGTTCCCAAGCGGTAAATGTTAGAACACAGGTAGTGGGCCGGGCCATGGTAACTGAGCCTACTTCCAAGGTAATTTTGCAGGTGTGGGCATTGGAGGAGGGTTTCCATTTAGAATAAACATGATGTACTTGCTGAAAAAACAGGGACATACATGCAGGATGCAGTGAGGGGACAATGTTTGTTGAGTCATGAACTCAAGAAAAACTTATCTGTGGTTGAGGTGTCCCGAGGTATGGTTGAGTGCACTCCCCCTGGTATTAGCCCATGACTGGTATTATCTGAGTAACATGGAATGTCAGATGAATTATCTTTGATGAGGGTAACTTGCACAGGTATTTCATCAAATATATGTGAAGGGGACATATCCATCATCCATCCATCCATTGTCGTCTGCTTATCCGGGATCGGGTCGTGGGGGTAGCAGCCTAAGTAAGGAAGCCCAGACTTCCCTCTCCCCAGCCACTTGGAGCAGCTCCTCTGGGGGAATCCCAAGGTGTTCCCAGGCCAGCAGAGAAGCATAGTCCCTCCAGCGTGTCCTGGGTCTTCCTCTGGGTCTCCTCCCAGCGGGACATGCCCGGAACACCTCACCAGGGAGGCGTCCAGGAGGCAGATGCCCGAGCCACCTCAACTGGCTCCTCTCGATGTGGAGAAGCAGCGGCTCTACTCCGAGTCCCTCCCGGATGACTGAGCTTCTCACCCTATCTCTAAGGGAGAGTCCAGACACCCTGCGGAGAAAACTCATTTCAGCCGCTTGTATCCGAGATCTTGTTCTTTCGGTCACAACCCAAAGCTCATGACCATAGATGAGGGTGGGAACGTAGATCGATCGGTAAATTGAGAGCTTTGCCTTTTGACTCAGCTCTCTCTTCACCACGACAGACCGGTACAGCGCCCGCTTCACTGCGGACGCTGCACCTATCCGCCTATCGATCTCACGCTCCAGTTTTCCCTCATTCGTGAACAAGACCCCGAGATACTTAAACTCCTCCACTTGGGGCAGGACCTCCTCCCCGACCCGGAGAGGGCACGCTACCCTTTTCCGGCTCAAGACCATGGCCTCGGATTTGGAGGAACTGATCCTCATCCCGGCCGCATCACACTCGGCTGCAAACCGCTCCAGTGAAAGCTGTAGATCACATAAACAAATAAAAATCAATATGTTAAGACCCCTTGTTTTGTATTGCTTTGTGAACAAATGCATTCCATTTGATTAATAGGAAACTTTTCAATTCACTAAAAGACCACTCTGGGTTTTCCTGGTCACCTACAGCAACTCACCACATGCAGCATTTCCCCAAGATTACTTGGCTTGGCAGGGTACTCATCTCTTCTTGGTTTTTGTGGACAGGGTGAGGGAGGATGGAGAGGCACCTCTGTGTTGCACACTAGCTTAGCACTGCATTAGTGCCAGCTCTTTTTGTTGTGCCATTAACTCTCTAAAAGAGTTATCGTATCAAATGTTTACTTATTTGAGTGAACATATAGATGTTTAACAACCCGTTAAAATACACCAGAATGCAGGACATGACATCTTCTTTATTCAAAATTTTCTGGAGGGGATCCCCAGACCTCCCCAAACAGTGTGTTCTCTCCGCATTACAAATATTTCTGACAGCAGTGGTAACTTGAGACACACAGTGAAAGGATTAATAATAGAATCCACTTCAAATGGCCCAAGAAATCGTGAAGCCATTTTCTTTGAGGTATAGCACAGAAGAATGCCTTGGGAGCAAAACCAGATCTTTTGCATATAATGAGGAGCTGGGATCCTTTTCCTGTCAGTTACGCAACTGCTCTGTTCCACTGTATAGAGGATAAAATACTTACGTTGACGCCAGTATCTCCTGCAACTTCTGCTGGACCAAAGGAACTTTGATATCCATTTCCTGTGTGAGGAAAAGTGGAGGTCAAAAGATGAGAGAGGCTTAAAAAGGGGATAACCTTGTGGTGGATGAGGGTAACGTATTGTGTGCATATTCAATCGAACAAAATTGAGTGCTCAAATCTGTAGGGTTATTGTTTATGATGTAACACAGATACGATTCTGGTTCTTATTTTATAGTGGTCAGTGGTTGGTCCCAAGTGCAGGCAGATACAGGGAGCACAAAGTAAAATAAAAACTGATTACAAATGGGGAAAAGGCACTTATGGTAACCACTATTTACAAAATAATTAGGAACACAAAAACACAAAGAACGTGGAAGGGAGCACAGGGAGGACCAAGACTTCTGATACCAGAACAATGAGCCGACAGTAAAATGCTGATCGGAAGTAGGTTAAATGGTACCAATTTACAATAAGTCTCCCCTTATCAGAGTCAGAGTCAGAGTCAGAGTCAGAGAGAATTTATTGTCATTTGCACCGCATGTAGTACATGTGTTGAAAACGAGATTATGTACACAGGGTCCCAGTTACATCCAACAACAAATGCAAGAGAAATACAATAATAACATCTAGGATTAACTAAGAGAGACATCACATCAGCTAGTAATACACTAAGCCCTAATGTAGTAGAAAAACATCATTATAAACAGCAGCACGAACATGAGCAGATGGTCACAGATGAACGCAGCAACAAGAAACAGATCAGTACAGTATCAGTATGATGTGACATTTTGCAGTGTTTATTCTTATTATTTATTTATTCATGAGTCTGACAGCCTCAGGGTAGAAGCTGTTTCTCAGTCTAGTGGTTCTACATTTGATGCTCCTCAACCTCCGTCCCGAGGGGAGTGGTGCAAAGAGTGAGTGTGCTGGGTGAGTGAGGTCTTTCATGATGCAGGTGGCTCTTTTTCTGCATCTGGAGGTGTAAATGTCTGTGATGGTGGGGAGACTGACTCCCACAGACTTCTGTGCAGCCTTCACCACTCTCTGCAGAGCTTTTCTCTCTGCAACTGTGCAGCCTCCATGCCACACGTTGATGCTGGAGCACAGGACGCTCTCCACTGCACACCTGTAGAACGAGGTGAGGACTGGGCTTCTCAGACCGGCTCGTCTCAGCCGTCTGAGGAAGTAGAGTCTCTGATGACCTTTCTTGATCAGGCTGGTGGTGTTGTTGGTCCAGCTGAGGTTATCATTCAAGTGTACACCCAGGTATTTGTAGCTAGGTATTTATAGATGACTAATAGTTTATAGATACACTATTTCTTCTTCTTCTTATAATATTGTACTTTATTACTGCATTATAAGTATCTACAACTAATATTATATCCCAAAAAAATTGGTTTACAAATATTTATTGTGCTTACAAGGTAGTAACAGTCTGCAATGTTATAACTCTGGATGGAATATATAGGTGCCAGATTTGGCTTACTATTTGGAAAGAAACTGGTCAGTTTTGTCTCTCTGTCACCCTTACTTAATGCGTAATAAGCAGCTATTAATAATTTATAACATGTTTTAAATTAATTAATAACATATCTATAAACTATTTAATAGCCATCTATAAGGGGAGCCTTATTGTAAAGTGGTACCTGGAAGGGTGGCTGGGAAGCTATGTGAGAGGATGACTAAAGGTGGAGATGACAACTATCAATTAACTAATGGGCTGAAGTCAAAACAAAAGGATCAGGATAATAACTAAGCTAAATTAATCAAAAAGACACAGACAATGAACAATTGAATCTTTCAGTATGTCTATTCAATAGCTGTTAACCAGAAGAAGGACTTACATCGGACACATTCACATTACAGAATGTAAGTTTTTTCTTCTTCTCTATAGCACTTTTCACAGACACAGCATCACAAAGTACTTCATATGAAATATTAAAAAAAACACCTCACACATAGAAGCACATGGTGACTTAGACATTCCGCAGAGTAGGGTGGGAAGACAAGGGCAGTGAAAATGTCCAAGGATGTTCCTGGAGGTACTGTAGGAGTTCTGATAAGGGTGAAATAATCAGCCAGTTCCCTCCAGTGAGAACCGTAAACATTCACGAGGGGTGTCAAGGAATGGCCACGGACAATGCCAATGAGAATCACAAGCGTTCTGAAATTATGACACAATGTTTATTCAGCTAGTTCCCTCAGGTTGATCAGTGGACTTCCTCTGTGGAAGGGAGGGGGCAGAACATCAGATTACAGAGCCTACAGGCAAATTGAGACAAGGTGGCCTACAAGGTCAGCCGAGGGAGCCAAATTCAGATAAACATTTGTTTTGAAGTCAGGCAGAACTTTACAGAATTTGTATCTGCCTTGAGTCTTTGCTGGTATCACGCAGATTCCAAAAGGTCCGAATTAGGTGGACACACCACTGATCCATGCCTGAGAATATTCCCCAAGATTTGAACCAGACTGGGATTTGAACCGGCAACCTTCACTCTGAGAGGCAGCAGCTCTACCAGTTGTGCCACCATGCTGCCCCCAAATAAACATTTTCTTATAATTTTGGGTCTCTAACTTGTCATTGACAGTTCCAGCCCAGTGAGATACAGTCTAAAGTCTTATGAGCACATCAACACGTGTATCACATTAGTTAAGTGGCCTATAGTTCTAGAGCAGTTATGTAGATTGCTAAATACTTTTTGTTCCCCATAAAAAAAACATTTTAAGACAAAATATATATTTTTAAAAATGAGTGTTAAACATATGGATTGGGTTTAAAACAATGATGTGATGGTGTAAAAAGTGCTATAAGAGTTAGACACTCTTAATACAGTAAGGTTTGTGTCCCTTAAATGACTGCTTTATCACATTCTATTAAGCTTGACAAAAAACAGCTCGCTTGAATTGAACATCAGCCTATACTTGAACTTCAAATAGCTCCTTCACATACTGGTACACTGGTTTATTTTTGCCATGTCCTTGTAGTCCAATCAAGCTGCAATTTAAGTGTCAGTCACAGTCCAGTGACAAACAAATGTTTGAGATCAGCCATCCTTTAAAATTGAATGCTTAAACAGCTTTCTAAAATTTGCAAGCTTTAAAGAATGGACGTGCAGTGGACCCACAACTCGAAGCACAAACATTCACAAGGACTTTAGCTGCTTGTGACTAGTATCCTACGACCTGTATAGTGTTTTCTTTTCATCCCAGTCTTTCAGTTTAAACATAACATTAAGCTGCTATGCTACATGGTTTAAGGTTAATAGCCCAAAGGCCGTGGACTGCAGAAATTTCCCTCTTAATTCAAGGATGTGCTTTTATCTTATTTCAGTGTTTGATAGTAGAAAACCACCATTACCAATGTAGCATGGATTCTTAATATTTATTTTTTGAAAGGAATAATTAAAATATTTTCAAGTGGAGTTTTGAGAAAACATTGGGCCTCATGCACAAACCGTTCGTACGCACAGATTTGTTCTTAAACTGTGCGTACGAGTGATTTAGGATCATTTGTGGCATTCAACAATGTTTTCGTATCCTACGATTTTTTTCAGATACGAACAAAATTTACGAGTGGTCCGGACCTGTCGTATATTTTAGGAGCGTCAGTCTGCTGTCATCCAGACGGAATTTCTCCACTAATAACTTCATATTTCGTTATTTAGAAAATATTTAGAGTTTAAAAAAGTCACGCACCACAATTGTTTTTGACAATAGGTTCTGTTTGAAGTCGAATTATAATTTTAAATGTAATAATGACTAACGGATTAAAGTATTTAAATTAAAATCAATTTGTTATCAATGCCGTTTTCTAACACTACAATATTAATATGAAGATCTCAAACTGAAACCAACTTAAATTATGAATTAATTTAAGTTTAATTTGTCTCGGTAACGCAGACTTTGGTAACGCAGACTTTAGGTTGACCTCCTCCTGTTGCTGTCATAGAGCTCAGATAGCTCAATGAGTAGAGCATTGTGTCGCAGTTCTGAACCTTATGGGTTCAATTCCCACATGGGACAACATTTTTTTGTCTCCTTTTAATTCATTCCAGATTTAAAAAACACAAGAAAACTTTTTACAATTCAACAAGAAATGAAGTATGAAGTCTTTTTAATCTGGAATGAATAAATAATCTAAAGAAAGAAGGGAAAAAAATAGTCATACCTAGTGGGAATCGAACCCACGAGGTCTCGATAAGTGGTGCAATGCTTTACCCGGTGGGCCACCAGGACGCATGTATGTTATAAGGTCCACATTTATTGTAAACAAACATTATTTGGTTTTAGTTGGTCATTTACTCCCATGAGTGACGCTGCTAATAAGGACAGATTTTCTTTTCTTGACCTCAGAGAGCAGAACTTCAATCTCCGCACCGGTAGAGTTCTTCTTTTTACTTTTCGCTGTCATTTTATGAACGAACACGTTTTGCCTCTGAGGCAGGAAACGTAGCCTTATATGGTGTTTTGAGGGGTGGGAATTATGTAAATAACCTCTCCGCGTGCACGCGCAGGTGAATAGAACAGGTGGGATTCATCATAGTACGCAGCTCATTTACACACTTTTCCTGAGGATAGAAGAGTTTGTTGAATCTGACGTGGCATGTTCGTACGAACGCTTCGTACAAACAAAAGTAAGAGAAATTTAGGATAGAAATACGAACATGTTCGTGCATGAGGCCCATTGTGAGCAATTAATATTTCACCTGTTGTAGACAACTCTTTGAACAATGTGCGTTTAAAAAACCAGAGCTGATAATACCTTGTCCAATTGCATTCAAGACCAAGGGGGATTTATGTGTCAACACAACTCCATCCATCCATCAATCCATCATCCATCTATCAATTTTATTTACCAGCTTCTTCCTTTTTTGGGTTGTGGGGATCACTGGTGCCCAAACCAGCCACTAGGGAGCACAAGCCAGTTTATCTCTTGTGCCAGTCCCAAGCCCGGGCAATTGGTGAGGGTTGTGTCAGGAAGGGCATTCTATGTAAAACACTTTTGCCAAAACCATAATGCGAGTTCATCAAAGTGAAACCATACTGAATCGGTCGAGGCCCGGATTAATAATAATAATAATAATAATAATAATAATAATTAATTCAATTTATAACGCACTTTTCATTACTGAAAATCTCAAAGTGCTACACATATATTGAATGCTACACACATTCATAAACCGGTGGCGGAAGACTACCATGCAAGGTGCTTTCCAGTCCTATCGGGAGCAACTCAGGGTTAAGTATCTTGCCCAAGGACACAACGACACATGGTGTGGGTCCCGGGAGTCGAACCGCCAACTTTCCGATCGGGAGACGACTGCCCTTACCACTACGCCACGGCCGACAACGATTGCCACCAGTGCTGTTGACAAACAGGGTGCCTGCAGAAATTGTGCTATTGTTAGTCGAAGTCACCGAGGAGGGAAACGTGTCAGGAGACAGAGGGAGAAGAGGAAAGTGAAGAATGTAGGACTGATGGTTGCAACTCTAAATGTGGGAATAATGACAGGCAAAGGTAGAGAGCTGGCTGACATGATGCAGATAAGAAAGGTAGATGCTTTGTGTGTCCAAGAGACCAAGTGGAAAGGCAACCAGGCCCGCAGCATTGGAGCATGGTCAAAACTGTTTTACCATGGTGTGGATAGAAAGAGAAATGGAGTAGGGGTGGTCCTGAAGGAGGAGCTGGCAAAGAACATAGTAGAGGTGACTAGAGTGTCAGATAGGGTGACATGCCTGAAGGTAGAAGTAGAAGGTCTGATGCTAAACATAGTCAGTGGCTATGTTTCACTGTTTGGATGTGATGGGGAGGAGAAATATACATTTTGGAAAGATCTGGATGAAGTGATAGAGAGTATTCCCAGGGAGGAAAGAGTGGTGATTGGAGCAGACCTGAATGGACATGTTGGTGAAATAAACAGAGGGGATGAGGAAGTGATGGGTAGGTTTGGTGTCAAGGAAATAAACCAAGAAGGACAGATGGTGGTGGATTTTGCCAAGAGAATGTAAATGTCTGTAGTCAACACCTAATTCCAAAAGAAGGAGGAACATA
The DNA here is from genome assembly GCA_038048925.1 of Garcialebias charrua. Taxonomy (NCBI): domain Eukaryota; kingdom Metazoa; phylum Chordata; class Actinopteri; order Cyprinodontiformes; family Rivulidae; genus Garcialebias; species Garcialebias charrua. The sequence goes on from JBBPBX010012486.1 coordinate 14,379, forward strand.
GAGTGACCTATAAGAGTGGATGAAGGAGTACGCAGGTCGACTACATTCTGTGTAGAAGAGGAAACCTGAGGGAGATTGGAGACTGTAAGATTGTGGCAGGAGAGATCGTGGCCAGACAGCATTGGATGGTTGTGTGTAGAATGACTGTTGTTGTGAAGAAGAGAAAAAGTGTAAAATCAGAGAAGAAGGCCAAATGTTAGAAGCTGAAGAAGGAAGAATGTTGTGAGAAATTCAGAGAGGAGCCGTTAAAGGCTCTGGGTGGTAAGAAAGAGATTCCAGATGACTGGGCTATTACAGCAACAGCAATTAGAGAGACAGGTAGGAAGGTACTTGGTTTGTCATCTGGACAGTGAATGGATGATAAGGAAACCTGGTGGTGGAATAGTGAAGTGCAGGACGCTGTTCAAAGAAAGAGGTTAGCCAAGAAGAAATATGTTAGTGAGAGGACTGAAGGGAGGAGACAGTAATACAAGTATAAGGAGATGGGACATAGAGCAAAGAGGGAAGTAGCCAAGGCAAAGCAGAGGGAGTACAATGAGCTGTATGGGAGATTGGACACTAAAGATGGCGAGAATGACTTGTACCGATTGGCAAGACAGAGGGATCGGGCTGGAAAGAATGTGCAACAGGTTAGGCTTATTAAAGATATGAATGGTAATGTTCTAACAAGTGAGGAGAGTGTGACATGAAGATAGAAGGATTACTTTGAAGAGCTAATGAATGAAGAGAATGAAAGAGAAAGGATAGTAGAGGTCATAGAAACTGTGGACCAGGAAGTGGGAAAGATTAGTGAGGGTGAAGTCCGGAAAGCTCTGAAAAGAATGAAGAAGGGGAAGGCAGGCAGTAGGACCTGATGACATACCAGTGGAGGTTTGGAAATGTCTTGGAGAGATGGCAGTGAGTTTTTTGACTCAAATATTCAATGGCATATTTGATGGTGAGAAAATGCATGAGGAATGGAGAAGAAGTGTGCTTGTGTCCATTTTTAAGAACAAGGGTGATGTACAGAGTTGTAGCAACTAGAGTGTAATTAAGTTGATGAGCCACACGATGAAGATCTGGGAGAGAGTTGTGGAAGCAAGACTTAGACAAGAGGTGACTATCTGTGAGCAACAGTATGGTTTCATGCCAAGAAAGAGCACCACATATATCATATTTGTTTTGAGAATGCTGATGGAGAAGTACAGAGAGGGTCAGAAAGAACTCCATTGTGTCTTTGTGGATTTAGAAAAAGCATATGCCAGGGTGCCAAGGGAAGAGGTGTGGTATTGCACGAGGAAATCTGGAGTGGCAGAAAAGTATGTTAGACTGGTACAGGACATGTATGAGGACAGTAGGACAGTAGTGATATGTGCTGTAGGAGTGACAGATAGCATCAAGGTGGAGGTGGGATTGCATCAAGGAGTAGCTCTGAGCTCCTTCTTGTTTGTTCTGGTGATGGACTGACTAACAGATGAGGTCAGGCAGGAATCCCCATGGACTATGATGTTTGCAGATGACATTGTGATCTGTGGTGAGAACAAGGAACAGGTGGAAGAGAACTTGGAGAGGTGGAGGTATGCACTTGAAATAAGAGGAATGAAAGTCAGCCGTAGTAAGAGAGAGTACATGTGTGTGAATGAGAGGGAGGCTGGTGGAACAGTGAGGCTACAAGGTGAAGAGGTCACAAAGGTGCAGGACTTCAAGTTCTCGGGGTCCACTATCCAGGAAAATGAGGACTGTGGGAATGAAGTGAAAAAGAGAGTCCAGGTAGGATGGAGTGGATGGAGAAAAGTATCAGGAGTGATTTATGACAAAAAGGTGTCAGCAAAGGTCAAAGGAAAAGTTTACAAGACAGTGGTGAGACCAGCTATGTTGTATGGTCTGGAGACAGTGGCACTGACAAAAAGGCAGGAGAAAGGAATGAAGATGCTGAGGTTCTCCTTAGGAGTGACTAGGATGGATAAGATTAGGAATGAGAACATCAGAGGTACAGCACATGTTGAACAACTGAGAGATAAAGTTAGGGAGGCCATACTGAGATGGTTTGGACATGTCCAGAGGAGGGACAGTGGGTATATTGGTAGAAGGATGTTAGAAATGCAACTACCAGGAAAAAGAGGAAGGCCAAATAGGAGATATATGGATGCAGTTAGAGATGACATGATGGTAGTTGGAGTGAGGACAGAGGATTTAGAGGACAGAGTGAGGTGGAGGAGGATGACTCGCTGTGGTGAAGAAGAAGAGGGTCACTGGTTCCCATATCCAGCAGTCACTGTGTAAGGGGCAGGGCACACCCTGGACAGGTCTCCAGTCAATCACAGGGACACATAAAGACAAACGAGCCAAGCTCCCACTCTCACACACACCTAGGGACAATTTAGAATTACCAGTTAGCGTAACATGCATGGTTTTAGTCTTTGGGGGGAAACCAGAGTACCCACAGAAAATGCACGCATACATGGAGAGAACATGCAAACTCCACCCAAAAAGGCCCTTGGCTGGGATTTGAATCAGGGAGACATGTTTGCAGAAAAGCGGCAGCTCTACTAACTGCGTCACCAATACACCTTCAATCTCACAAGTGTCATAAGGGTCCAGGCCAACAATAGTTCCTAAACCTCCTAATTGCCAGGAAAAATAAATATTGTCCATGTACAACATTGTATTATTCATGAGGAAGAGAAGGGTACCAAAACATACCCTTTCATATTTGTTATCAATGAAAAGCCATAAATGTTCTCTGTAGAAAGCAAAATGAGTTAATTCAGTAGTAAGCTGTGGGTGGGAGATATTCAGGTTTACAAATGTCCTCCAAGGAGTACACATTTTAACTGCCTATTAGTCAGGAGAAATTTAGCCCCAAATTATTGACATTCATGTAGAAGTGTTGCAATAGAAGTGCTTGCAGCTTGCTGCTTCTGCTATTTTCACTTGAAAATAGGCTTAGAATTACACATAAACAGTGGTGGGCAACGCTAATCAAAAAATTAGTTCCACAATTTCTAAAACGCTTATTAATTTTTTTAGGTCCACAATTTCAAAAGCACAAATGTCTTATGAAAATTAGGGGAAGCTAATCTAATCCGCTATTTATATATATATATTATATATATATATATATATATATATATAATATATATATATATATATATATATATATATATATATATATATATATATATATATATATATATATATATATATATATATATATATATATATATATATATATATATATATATATATATAGCCGGCAGCGTTATGCAATATTTGCACTACACTGCCAACTGAAAAGTAACAAAAATGATCCTAAAAGGATGAAATTACAAAAATCAAAGGATTTATTTAATACTTTACGTACATATATTCTATTCGGCCACGAAATTAACAAAAAAGAATGATCTTTTAATCCCTAAGACCACTTTTAAATCTGAAATACACGGGCGTTTCGCCACCGCATTTATACATAAAAGTAACCAAAATACATAAAACTAACGACTCACCGTCGAGTGGTGGACACAAAACACACAATAAAATCCTCCGGCCGCGTTAATTTGGCTTGAAACAGCGGGGTTCTCTGCGGATTTATCCAAGAAACCAAGCACAACCAGCTAGAGTTAGCGTCCAGTTCACCTCTGACCCGGAAGATGTCAACATTCTATAGGCAGTCAACAGATTTAATGAAAAGTAACTAAAATACATAAAACTAACGACTCACCGTCGAGTGGTCGACACAAAACACACAATAAAATCCTCCGGCCGCGTTAATTTGGCTTGAAACAGCGGGGTTCTCTGCGGATTTATCCAAGAAACCCAGCACAAGCAGCTAGCCACAGAATTAGCCCCTGAGTTCACCTCTGACCCGGAAGATGTCAAGATGGAATAGTCCATTTTTAGTAGGGGAATACAGAAATCGACCGGTTTTTGTATTGTGTTTTTAAGATCGTTTTCATCGTAACTATAATTATTTTTATGTTAAATGTACATTAACAAGCATTAGCAATGTTAGTGATGTAGGTGACTGGCCGGGGCGCGGCGGGGCCGGACCCCTGCAGATTTGGGACCCCAAGCAACGGCATCATTTGCTACATGGTAGATCCGTGTCTGTTCTCCCTCTGCTCCCCCTCCAACCCTCCCTCCTCTCTGCTCTTTACGGTGAGGGAGGAGAAAAAGGCAAAACAAGCAGCTACGGAGCCAGCATAAGAGCCTGTAATAAGTTTATTCGTTTTTACTGATAGATAATTAGTTATTAGCGGTACTGCATTTTAAATAAAAATAGCACAAATCCGCTTATGAATTATAAAAGTTAGTCAAACCACAAAAACACTGACAAAAAGTTTAGGTCCACTGTAAGCGGATTAGCGCTTTAGCGGTCCCTGGCGTTCATTTGCCCACCTTTGCACATAAATACCCATATGATGCTAAATTAATGGTGATGTATAGGTATTTCACAGAAACCAACTTCAGTAGATCATTTGCTATGAATCAACAATCAGATCACATTCATGTAAATGCTCCTCTGGAATGAATCCTTTTGGAATCTTAATTATCACTAATTAGGTCAATTGACAACATGATTGGGTATAAAAAGAGCTTCTCAGAGTGTCAGTGTCTCTCAGAAGCCAAGATGGGAAGAGGATCACCAATTCCACCATTGTTGCGCAGAAAGATAGTGCAGCAATACCAGAATGGTGTTACCCAGCGTAAAATAGCAAAGACTTTTAAGTTATCATCATCAACCGTGCATAACATCATCAAAAGATTCAGAGAATCTGGAACAATCGCTGTGCGTAAGGGTCAAGGCCGTAAAACTCTACTGGATGCTCGTGATCTCCGGGCCCTTAAACGTCACTGCACCTCAAACAGGAATGCCACTGTCAAGGAAATAACAGAATGGGCTCAGGAATACTTCCAGAAAGCATTGTCAGTGAACACAATCCACCGTGCCATCCGCCGTTGCCAGCTGAAACTCTACAGTGCAAAGAGGAAGCCATTTCTAAGCAAGCTCCACAAGCTCAGACGTTTGCACTGGGCCAGGGGTCATTTAAAATGGAGTGTGGCAAAATGGAAGACTGTTCTGTGGTCAGATGAGTCACGATTTGAAGTTCTTTATGGAACACTGGGACACCATGTCATCCGGACCAGAGAGGACAAGGATAGCCCAAGTTGTTATCAACGCTCCGTTCAGAAGCCTGCATCACTGATGGTATGGGGTTGCATGAGCGCTTGTGGCATGGGCAGCTTGCATGTCTGGAAAGGCACCATTAATGCAGAGAACTATGTTCAGGTTCTAGAACAACATATGCTCCCATCTAGACGTCATCTCTTTCAGGGAAGACCCTGCATTTTTCAACAAGATAATGCCAGACCACATTCTGCAGCAATCACAACATCATGGCTACGTAGGAGAAGGATCCGGGTACTGAAATGGCCAGCCTGCAGTTCATTTGGCGCATCATAAAGAGGAAGGTGGGACAAAGAAGGCCCAAGACGATTGAACAGTTAGAGGCCTGCATCAGACATGAATGGGAGAGCATTCCTATTTCTAAACTTGAGAAACTGGTCTCCTCTGTCCCCAGACGTCTGTTGAATGTTGTACAAAGAAAGGGGGATGCCACACAGTGGTAAAAATGGACTTGTCCCAACTTTTTTGGGATTTGTTGACACCATTAACATTTGAAACAACATATTTTTCTCTTAAAATGATATATTATCTCAGTTTAAACTTTTGATCTGTGATTTGTGTTATATTCTGAATAAAATATTACCGTATTTTCCGGAATATAGGTTGCGGCTTTTTATCATTTTTGCATGCCCTGCGACCTATATTCAGGTGCGACCTATTTATGGCTTTTTATAAAATAAACTGATTTGTAATAATTTATTATCAAAAAATTAACTGAGACACACTCTTACAATAATGTCAGCTAACAATTATTTTTTAGGTGTTTATCCTGCTAAAATTATTCATTTATTAAAGAAAAGTTCAGCTCAGACACTATTTGCTATAATTTTTATCAAACAAATAATTGTTTTTAAGTGTTAATCTTCTTAAAAGCCTTGCTGTGCTCTCCTGTGGCAGACATTTGCAGCAGAGCTAAACACGATCCACATTTTGACATAGGTGCGACCTATATTCAAGTGCGACCTATATATGGATTTTTCCAATTCTTTGGCAATAATTGGACAATGCGACCTATATTCAGGTGCGACCTATATTCCAGAAAATACGGTAGATGTTGGCACCTCCACGTCATTGCATTCAGTTTTTATTCACAATTAGTTTAGTGTCCCAACTTTTTTGGAATCCAGTGTGTATCATATTCTTTCTCAGACCCTATTATGATGCCTTTAACTATTTTTTTAAGGATATGCAAGTCAATTTGTTAAACTGTTCGTGAATTTTAAGCTTATTTTGGGTCGTTAAGGTATATCTCTCTATATTATTTCCACAAAAAGTATTCAAAATTGTTTAAAGTATACTTGGATTCTGCTGACTGTTACTCAGATTATGTTTCATGACATAAATCATTCTTCTATTTCTTTTCTATGTCATTGCAAAAGATCCAGGACAATGCTGTGGGAATCGATCGCTGCTATGAAATTGAATTTTTATGCGGTGTGAATGAATAAAACAACTTTGAACAGGTGTCATTCAGATGTGAGGGGCCTTCATTTAAATTAACACCTAAAGTTAAACACAGACTTATTCATCTCTTCCTCACCTCTTCATCCATTTATCCTTTTCTCTTCCCTTCACAGTTCTCTTTCCTTTACAAGAAACCATCTTCTTATTCCACAAATTAATCCCTTCAACAGTACACAGAGGAAAATAAAGAAAAAGGAATTGAAAGGTTGAAGGATGATAGAATCCTAAGGCTTTAAGGCCAACAGTACTACAGTATCTAGGTGGTGTAGAATGAGCTCCATTATGGCTCTCAGAGCTCAAATTCAAAACATTACTGCTTCCATTCACAGTCCTCAGACACAGAGGATGGTCTTTATTTCCAATCTCAGTCTCCTTTCTGGTTGAGGGAGCACCCACCTTCTGTGTGTGTGTATCTATGCGTGTGTGTGTGTGTGTGTGTGTGTGTGTGTGTGTGTGCGTGTGTGTGTGTGTGTGTGTGTGTGTGTGTGTGTGTGTGCGTGTGCATGTGCAGGAAAGGGAAGATTGTGTGTTTTTGTCTTCATGAGAGTCCCTCAATAAAGTCCTTGCTGTTGATGCTGGGCATATAGGTGACCTCTCCTGAGCTTTTCTCATTATGGCTCGCCACTCGCAGATGGAGACCAAGGTGCATTTTTAAAGACTGCTGTTATGCCACAAAATCTGTGGCTTTAGTCACTAATGTTGTGATGATGACCTTGGTAGGCAAGGGCAGCATCAGTATGCATTATATTTCACTAAAAAGGATATAGTGACATGCAGTATTATGGTAAGACTGAATGAGAGAAAAAGCAAGTCACTCATAAAAAATTGAACCAAAAAAAGTTCACAACAGAAGCTATATTGTTCATGCTTTTCACAGCTGTGCTGCTTTATTCTTTAAATACAAAACAAAAGGTGCAAGTTATCAACATGATGCATCAGATAGATTTATTTTCTTCAATTTAGACAGTGGTTTTGATAATACCATGAAACCATGTTAGAATTCATGTTCCAATTAGGATTTTTATCGTAGCAGTTAAATACAATTCTAGAGAACATAAAAGAAAAAGAAAATATGCACACTCTTTCCGATAGTAAAACGTCTGCCAACCTGTCTTTTGGCTCATTTCTGAAAGTCTGTTTACCTCAACACAATTCTCTTCAAGTAGAAAGGTCACATCTCCCTCATTCCTTCTCCTCTTCTCTTGTTTTCCCCCATCATCTCACAACTCTCCCCACCC
>JBBPBX010012486.1:31534-54003 GCA_038048925.1 Garcialebias charrua
GAGAGTCCAGGCAGGATGGAGTGGATGGAGAAAAGTTTCAGGAGTGATTTGTGACAAAAAGGTGTCAGCAAAGGTCAAAGGAAAAGTTTACAAGACAGTGGTGAGACCAGCTATGTTGTATGGTCTGGAGACAGAGACATGGACAAAAAGACAGGAGAAAGAACTGGAAGTGGCAGAAATGAAGATGCTGAGGTTCTCCTTAGGAGTGACAAGGATGGATAAGATCAGGAATGAGATCATCAGAGGTACAGCACATGTTGAACAACTGGGAGATAAAGTTAGGGAGGCCAGACTGAGATGGTTTGGACATGTCCAGAGGAGGGACAGTGGTTTGGACATGTCCAGAGGAGGGACAGTGGTTTGGACATGTCCAGAGGAGGGACAGTGGTTTGGACATGTCCAGAGGAGGGACAGTGGTTTGGACATGTCCAGAGGAGGGACAGTGGTTTGGACATGTCCAGAGGAGGAACAGTGGTTTGGACATGTCCAGAGGAGGAACAGTGGTTTGGACATGTCCAGAGGAGGAACAGTGGTTTGGACATGTCCAGAGGAGGAACAGTGGTTTGGACGGTTGTGGTCGTGGCCGTGGCGTAGTGGTAATGGCAGTCGTCCCCCGATCGGAAAGTTGGAGGTACGAATCCCGGTTCCCCACACCATGTGTCGTTGTGTCCCTGGGCAAGACACTTAACCCCGAGTTGCTCCCGGTAGGACTGGATGGCGCCTTGCATGGCAGTCTGCTGCTACCGGTGTATGAATGTGTGTATGAATGTGTGTATGAATGGGTGGATGGTTGGTATTGTAAAACGCTTTGGGGTCCCTCATATGGGGGCTGGAAAGTGCTATATAAATAAGCTCCATTTACCATTTACCATTTTGGACATGTCCAGAGGAGGAACAGTGGTTTGGACATGTCTAGAGGAAGGACAGTGGGTATATTGGTAGAATAATGTTAGAAATGCAGCTGCCAGGAAAAAGACAAAGAGGAGATACATGGATGCAGTTGGAGAGGACATGAAGGTGGTGGAGGAGGATGACTCAATGTGGAGACCCCTGAAGAGGGAAAAGCCGAAAGAAGAAGAATTAAAAAAAACTACAAAGGATGTTCCCTGATAATCCAGGTAGAAAAACCTAAAAAAGCTAAGTTTGATCCTCTGGACATTCAAAACACAAAACAAAAAAGTAGTCTACTTTTTTGTTTTGTGTTTTGACCAGACTTAGTTTTTTTTTTTTTTAAGATACAAAGGATGTAATTAATCACAGAATTAATTTCAGAACGTTTACATAAATCCCATCATAAAATTGCCCCCTCCACTCACCAGGACCCATCACTCTGTGTTGCCTCAAACGTGTGCAAAAAATAACTACCTCTATTCTCCTCCTCAGTGCCACTCCCACCCTGTTGAATATCTTGCACCAAAAACATTAACGTCTACTTGCATTCTCTGTTCTATCCCAGTCCAGAAAAAACACTGGTGTCAAAAGCTACAAACATTCACCACTCGACCCCTCAATTAGGCAGACACCTACCGCTTGTTATTTTGAAAACATTTCTGCCAAGGCTGATGGAGTGTTTTGAGCTGCACCCAGATGCAGACAGAGGAGAGGAGTTAAAACGAAAAGGTTATTTGAAAAACAAAAGGCAGATGCAGACAGAGGAGAGGAGTTAAAACGAAAAGGTTATTTGAAAAACAAAAGGCTGACGTGGCAACAAACAATAAAGTCTCACCGGATAGTCAGGATGCAGAAACTATGAATGAACACGGGCTCAGACATGCAAGACAAATAACACTGGACTAACTGGACATGGGGACAGAGTGTATTCACACATTTCTACAGACTTACTGGTGGAAATATTGTTTTATATTCATGTTTTCATTTTCATGGCCACACCATTAGCCTAAAATTAGTTGTTTTTTTCTATGGGAAAGTTGCAGCTTTTACTTTTGGTTTTCAACAAACTCTTCAGCAGTTTGTGTAAATCACATATGTCAAAGTCAAGGCCTGCGGGCCAGATCCAGCCTGCAAATTAATTATTTATGGCCCCATGGATAATATTTAATTACTATTAGAAACGGCCCGCTGGCCACAGCCGCCAGCTGGTGTTTTGCACGCACCAACACTACATTCCCCACAACGCAACGGTAGTAGGGGTGGGGCCGATCCAATCCGGAGTCGTGTCTCATGAACCCAGAGTAATAAGACCCGCCTCACGTCACATTCAGGAAATCCCTTTCAGTTTGCAGCCAGCTACAGCATGTGGATTGAGTGAGTAGCACTTTAGCTAACAGCTAGCCAACTTTTCATCGTAACATGTCCGCTATGTGGAAGTATTTGCACTAAACACCACAAGACAGCAACGTGCGATGTCTGCAGAGCCATAGCGCCACATTAAACCACGGTCGTTATTTTGTAGTTTTACGTTGGACATTCGAGCTCTGGGGCTTCAGTGGGACACCACTCTCGCTGAACCGAAACAGGGAGACCGACCGCGGCCAGCTGCGTCCAGTCCGACCCGCTGTCTGACCGTCTCGTAGGAGGGACAGGCTGAGAGCGGCTGACCGAAATCAGAGCGCCCGCCCCGGATTGAACAAGAAAAACACACCGCTGAAGCCACTGAGCTCAAATGTTCACCGAGAAGTTGCTAAACTTCATCATAATTAATGACCAACAGCTATCAGCTGTAGAAAATGAAGGATTTCACAGCTTGATACTTGCAGCCAACAGTAAACAATCGTAAACATAAACATCTCCAGACTTCGCCCATCTCTGACTTTTTCTGATGCTGAGAAACTCGTCCATGCCTTTGTCTCCTCCAGGCTCGACTACTGCAACTCCCTGTTTATTGGAATCCCTGGCAAAAATCTTCAGAAGCTTCAATATATTCAAAACAGTGCAGCAAGGATTTTATTGAGAGCTCGTAAATTTGAACATATTACACCCATTCTCCATAACCTCCATTGGCTTCCTGTCACCTACAGAATTCAGTACAAAACTGCTCTCATCACACACCAATGCTTACACGGAACTTCACCTGACTATCTAAAGGACATTCTTGCACCATATTCATCCACCCGGTCTCTACGATCACAGAACAGTAATCTCCTTCACATTCCACGAACCAAATTAAGGACCATGGGAGACCGGGCATTCTGTGTGGCTGCCCCCTATGGAACTCCCTCCCTGACTACCTGAGAGCTCCACAGTCACTGGTTGACTTTAAAAGTGGCTTAAATACTTTTTTTTTTAAGCAAGCCTTTTTTGCCTCCACATGATTTTATCTTTGATCTTAGTTGATATTATTAGTGATTTTACTTTATTTTATAACTTGTTTTATTTGATCTTTGCTTCCCTTATCAGTCAGTCACTCTGTGTAACATAATTGCTATGGGAAATTCCGCCCCCGCGCGATTACCTGAAGGAATACATTCACGCCTTTACGGCAGGGGCGTCAGCGTCACGCCAGAGTCCCCTCCCTCTGGGTATTTAAGATGCGGACACCCATCCTACGTCCACTTATTGCCCTTCACCTCGCTTAAAACCTGAACTTTGTGGAGCTTCTCTGTTGTTGCATCGCTCGATCAGAGGTGAGCTTGCTCCCTACGCTGAGCGTACAGAGAAATTTTCCTGCGTACTGCTGGGCTGGCAAAAGCTAGTCCAGCATTTTTCTACTTACTTTGAAGTTTTCTTCTCTCTTCGCAGCTGCTTTGCTCGACGGCGCTAACTACGTCACAACACTCCCTGCTATCAGTTAGCAGGCTAGCCAGCGAAAGCAAGACGACGGAGAGGACGTCTTCGAACAAAAGGAAACTAGGAACAGCCTCGACGCTTCTCGTCTCCGGGCATGACTCCCGAGAAGGGAAGACGGAGGACAAAGATTCAGAAGAAAACCAGCAGGGTGGCGAGCCCTCGCTCGCGCCCCTGCCCCAGCGGCTGCAGCTACTCCCTCTCGGCGACGGGACACCCACGAGGCCTGTCCCGTCTGCCTAGGGATTCTGCACGCAAGAAAGGCGCTGGAATCCCCTGACTCCTGCTCCCACTGCTGTCAGATGCCGGCGGTAGTGAGGAAACGCCGCGCGGATGCGTTGGCTAAAACCATGGAGAAGGCCGCGGCGCTGAAGGTCGCACGCCTCACAGAACTGCTCGCTCCCGAACCGGAGCTCAAGAACATGGACCTGGAATGCAGCAGTCAGGTCGGGATGAGAACGTGTCGGACTCCTCGGTCCCCGTCGAGGCCTAGATGCCCGAAGTGTCTGACCAAGATGCTGAGTACGGTTGCAGAGGGGAAAGTGTGGATTCCTCCCAGAACCTGGCGTAAGTTCTACCGGAACTGGACGTGTCGGTCCCTGCTCTGTTCAACCTGTGCCATAAGGCGGCGGACGCCTTGCAGGTCATGTGGCCAGACCCCACGCCTCACCAACAGGTTACAAGGCTGGCGGGAAACTACTTCTACGCGAAGCAGCAGCCGACAACGTCGCAGAAAATGCCTATTTTTCCTGACTTCCTCATGGAGCTCATGCGCTCCTGGGCGGAACCCGGAGCTCCCATGACACTGCCACTATTCCAACTCCTGGATGTCGCCGGAATGGAGGCAGCAGGTCTCACCAGCGCACCCCAGATAGAGGAGACCCTGGCGGCTCATCTGGTCCCCGCAGCTACGGGGACGAAGCCAGCGTTGCCCAGCAGGGCCTGCCGCGCTTCGGAGAAACAGCTCGAAAAGTGCTACAGGGCTCAGGGCCTCGCGGCCCGTGCGATGAACGCCTCGACCATGATGCAAGCGTACCTGGCGGAAAAGCTGCAGGAACTCCAGGTAACGACAAACGAACATGACCTTAACGGACCTCCCGGAAAACCAGAGGTCCCCCTTCCTCCTGCACCCGATTGAGCCGACATAACTCTTCGGGGGAGCCCTGGAACACATCCAGGCCAGGTTGGAACAAAGACGCAAACAGGCGGAAGCCCTCCGCGAGGGGCTGCCGAGGAAAAGCTCTGCACCCCCCAAGGAAGACATGCGTCGCCCTCCGCGGAAGAGACATGCTGGCGACAGTGAGACTTTCCAGTATCAGGCGGCCCGGCCAAGGGCCTCTTCGATGACCCCATGTGGAAAGCAGATTTGGGCCTGATGAAACATGACAAATTCATGATTTTACAGGTTTGCCCACCCATGTGGTATGGGAACCTGACCTTTTGAGCCCAGTCTCNAGATTTAAGCCTGATGAAACAGGACAAATTCATGATTTTATAGGTTTGCCTGACCACGTGGTACGGGAACCTGACCTTTTGAGCCCTCTCCACTTGTAAAACACTACAAGGAGCTGGTGACATGTGTGTGCGCACTAAACAAGACTCGCCTACTGTATGTGTAATCAAAACAAACACTGTTTCATGCATATACGCAAATAAAAGTACCAAAGCACAGACTGTCTTGGGTCTTGACTCGAGTCCCACTTTCATAAAACACAAACCATGTGGTCAAACTATGAACCATAGTAAGATACACAAGCTCTGCCTGAGACAGTCAGATCTCGCAATATCTTCTGTTTGGCTGACCAACCTGCTCGAGAAAGCGCGAGAGGGGTCAAAGGCCACCTCTCCCGCACTCAAGCATGACGAGCAGCAATTGGACATGCCTTCCAGGCTCATGGCGCATGCGCAGGCCTGGAGGGCGTGTCTACCAAATGAATGGGTCATGACGACGATATGTCATGGGCTCAAGTTGCGGTTCACCAAGAGATCGCCCCCCTTCACAGGGGTAATACAATCAAATATTAACTCTGCACACGCACACGTGCTAAGGGAGGAAGTATTGATGATGCTACAGAAGGGAGTAATAAGTCTGGTCCCGAAACGCAAACTATGCTCCGGCCACTACAGCAAGTGCTTCCTGGTGCCCAAAAAGGATCATTCCCTGAGACCGATCCTGGATCTCAGGACTCTGAACAAAAGAATAAAAAAATTTAAGTTCAAGATGCTTACACTGCGGCAGGTTCTCCAGTCTGTGAGACCAGGGGCCTCATGTATCAAAAACCTGCGTGGATTTCCTACTGAAAAGTGACGTACGGTGAAATCCAGAAAAGTGTCTACGCACAAAAAGATCCAGATTTATCAAACTGTGCGTACACCTGAATCCACGCACATTCCTTTTGTACATCACAATTGACGTGGAACTGAGCGCACGTGAGACACCTCCCCTGACACGCCTACATTTACATATGTTAAACAGATGCAAATTACTTCCTGCATGTGTGAAGGACATGTTTGTTTGATCCCTGCGCGATCAGAAATGATTTCTAGATTCGGGAAAATAATGAATTCAATATAATATGAGTGAGGACAAACATCCTAAGTAAGAATAGTAATAAAATGTGTTCATCATGCAAAGAACGAGTGATTGTCGGTATTTGTGTGCGCGCGCACCCTGCTGTGGTGCGCGAACCGGCTCATTCATTCATTCTGTGTGGAAATATTAACTTTGCGCACGAGTTTATTACCATTATTACTGTAAACACAGAGGAACTTACTTGGATGTTTGCTAGAACATAGATCTTTGTTTATGTAGATGATGTGAAGAAACGAGTCTGTGCGTCTTGGTGGAGACTTTTCATGACATGATGTTGGAGTCTCCAGACGCAGCGCGCGCCCCGCAGCCCTGTGCGCAGTCTGTCTGTGAAGCTTTTGCTCTCCTACAAGTTATATAAGGTGTACTTTCACGTGTCATTTTGGAGAAATCTACAATAAACGCAGATAATGAAACACCTCCAGCTGCCGTGTCGACACCGGTGAGGGTGCGCGCGCGCTCCAAGCGCGACCACTCAGCCTTTGGAATCGATGAGACCATTGGACATGATCCNCGTCTCCTCCACCTCTGACTTTATATTCATAAAAAATGATTTGTCTATGAGACGTCTGTCTGCGGGGGACCAGCAGGACGTGCACCAAATGGACACCGCCTCTTCTGACAATCACTTAGTGGCACTTCCAGCTTTGATGAACTTTAATCTTGCTCCACTTATTTTCAGTGACATCATGCCAATATGTGATCATTTTTTAAATTAAATATTTTGAAAATTACTCTCTTTTTTTGAAAATGATGAAAATGCAGGTTTTATTTAAAGAGCTCGATATTTAGTTTTCTTAAAAATCTGACCTTTCTTTCTAAACACATTTAACCAATCACATCATGCTAACTGAGGCAAGATATATATAAAAGTTGGTGGTTGGTGATCCGGTACTTTGCCCAGCTGAGCAACTGACCTGGACTGGACTCAGTGATCTACATCGTGAAGGAAAATGGACGTGGTCTAATGGTTCTGCAGCTCGATTCTTCCATTGGACTGTAGAGGAACCAACCAACCAAGAAAGATCTGAACATTGTGTGCACACTAACTATCCAGAAGATCAAATGTGGAATGATGTCCCATGTTCTGAAAACTACCTTCTGTTTGTGACCGCCGCACAGGCTGTCCTTAAAGATGGTTCTATTTCTAATTCAGCCGTGTCACTGGGTTATGCTGACATAAATGATACCTTGTAATAAAGAATCAATCTTTCTGCAACAATGTGTCTGCATGAATATCACTTTGCTAATACATTTTAACTTAAGTAGTTTTCCAAATAGTTAGCACCGTCCGTCCGACAATGCTTTATGCAATCATGATGTGACCATATCTAATCAGGTTGTTGTGAGAAAAACAACAAATGTGACCTCATAAGACAATAAAATAATCACTTTTTTAACATACAACACCTGCAAACAGACCCAGAACCTTGTCGCAGTGTAGATTAGGTCTCGTAATAAATGAGGTGACGGGGAATGCATTATACCAATCTTCTCTAGTTAATTTCTCACATTATTCTTTATACTACAATTATTTTTGATGGACTTAAAAAAAATCATTAGAACATTAGCATGTTTTTTTAAATATGCAGCGAACCATCTGTCTCATGTTCTGGTTCAGCTTCAATATTTGCTGCAAGTATGTTTTTTTTCATTCATTCAACCTTTATTTAGTCAGGTAAATCTTATTGAGCCTCGAGGGCTCATTTACAAAAGCGACCTGCTACAAACTAAAGAATGATGAACATCAATGATACAAATACATTAAACAAAAGAAAAAGAAAAAGCAGAAAAAACTAGCAAAATTAGCAAATTTGTTTCCAAACCCCTGACCTGTGGTGAAGCCAACCTGGTGTCCATTTACAGTCTGAGCACATTTTCATCAGTTCTTAATCAAGATCTTTGATCCTGCTCAGAGACAAACCTGGATCAGACTCTGATCGCCATGAATGGATGACTGACTCTGTAGTGAAATTTAATTTTGGACTGCAAGGGAATTGAACAACCTTTGAACATCTGAGCTTCTCATTCCCAAAGCTAGTGTGCATCACTGTGCACACTAGCTTTGGGAATGAGAAGAAATTGAATGATCGTCCACATTCTGGGCATTATCCTGTTTGTGCCTTATCTTTTCTGCAGCAGCTGGAACAGTTGCACATGTTTGATGAAACAATAAAACTATAAAGATTCAACTGAGCACTTTTATGTAGTCGTTTTACTTAATAAACTAAATAGGAATTCACTAACGAGAGGTAAACACAGAACACCTGCAGAGCAAACAGGTGGCCGAGGAGGAATTGATTACAAGAGGTAGAGCAATAGCAGGGACAGACCACACGAGGGCGGAACACACTAAGGAAACAATCCACAGCAAAAAAAAACAAATCCTCACTTAAATAAATCTGTCTGGGGGAAAAAAAATCCTTCCCTTGTTTGATTAGAGACACAATTAGATATGCATGTAATGAAATTCTTCATAAATTGGTCACAATCTTTCATTTTGCATATCGGTCACGCATCCAGAAACAAACAGTCAGTCCTCAGTCTGTGAGGATCCACAACTTCTCCTCCTCCACCATAACTCAGCACTGGCTCTCTCAGGGGTGTGTGCTGAGCACTCTCCTGTTCACTCTGCTCAGATTTTTCAGTCTGGTTTCAACCAACTCCACAGCACTGAAACAGTATTAGTGAGGGTTTGTAACAATATTATGGATCAACTGATTCTGGTCAGTTTGTGGTACTTGTGTAATAAAATAGGCAAAGAGGTCAGTTTTCTGACTTACCTATAGCCTACTTAGATGTAAATTTGAGCAGATTTTATCTGACACAAAATTATCATAAATAATTCACGGGTTCTCATCTTTTTCAGATTAATATTCAATAAATCTGTTACTCAGTGATATGTAACTTGACAGGAAAAGTTATTATGTTTGACCTACCAAAGGTAGAATCATTTAATAACAAATCATTAAATTACATCAACATATTTACTAGCCTGGTTAAAACCAGACCCTTGTCCTTCACTTCGCTTTGTACTAGGGTCTGGCATTTCTCCCATAGACAACGATTTCTCCGGTCGATTTTTGACCGGACCAATCAGAGAACAGAAGGCGGAGTTTTGTTAGTTTAGCCTGGCGAGGTCCAGGCTATCAGATAAATAGCTCAGAAACCACTCGGTGGATATTTTTTCTGCTACCAGTGTGTAATTATATGGCTCTAATTTACTGACTGTTGGCCTAGATGAAACATTTGAGATAAAATTCGATTTTTTATCATTTATTTTCGTAGCGCACCCGAGGCTGTTTGGAAAATGTCAAACCGAAACTATTTAAATCCAGCAGATTTGACCATTTCGTGAATTGATTTAGGAACTGTTAAGCTCAGGAACACTTCTGATATAACGTCAGCTAAGAAATATATTTTTTATCAGCAGAGAAATAATAGTTTTTTACCTTGTTTTCTTGAAAATTCCTTTGTNAAATTCTTCTCATACAACACATCACTGTCTGTTCTCAGGTTAAATGACTCGTCATAACATTCACTGGTTCACTTCTCAAACCTTGTAGGGCTGTTCACCTCCATACTGTACTGTTAGTTACTTTACGTAGTATCTGCAACAGAGTATTATACCAGTTCATAAAAATATCTGAAGGTCCCCAGAACCAATTTGTTTTGGTGTGATGTCCTTTTGCATTTGTTGCCTCAAATGACTGGGATCTACTGCAGAAATCTCACTGCGTTCGTTTCTGTCTCTGCTTTTTCACTGGAAAACCTTTACTTTTATTGCTTTTTTATGTTATTTTATTTTTGATCATTTAATTTATTTAATGAGTTTGTATTATTGTCTGTTTTTAATGCTTGTTTCATTTGCTTGTTATTGTTTACAGTGTTTTATGTTTTAGTACTGTCCACCCCCTTTTCCTTTACCCTTTCAAGTGCCTTATTCTGGCATAAGAAACTGATCTTCATTTCGCCCATAATAAAATAAATGTTAAATTAAATAAAATATAACTATGGATGTCCTTGAAGTTGGTTGGTCTCTGGTCAACTCAAGCAGATAAATTTACTTCAGTGACAAACATTGACAGAGTACTGTACACAGTAACAGCTGAAAAAACTACAGATCTTCTCACATATTGAACTTAGTGTAAAACATTTCTGTTGGACCAGAGCGCCCTCTACTGGTGACTGTTAAAACTAATCAAACTAGTTTAACACCATGATTTGGATTTAAAGCAGGTCTTGGACAATCCGTGTTTATTAGAGGTGACTTATTATAGATGTAACGTTAGAAACTATTGGAAATATGAATTTGTAAGAGTGCAATTGTAATAGAGATGAGTGTTACTGTTTTGTTGCACTGGTGCTTTAAAATGACAACAACAAAAAACAGTGAACCAAACTCAGGAGTTGGATCCAGCAGGGATGAATCGGGCACTCTGGATAGATTCTTCTTTGTTAAAATGTTTCGTCTTTCATCCAAAATGACTTCTTCAGTCTGAGGTTGAGGAGTTGCAACATCAGTCTTGCAGCACCTTTTCATAGCGGATCAACCAGTTTGCTGCTGACAGCCAAAACTAGTTATTCACATGATCATGGAAGATCATCAGCATAACAACTACAGTAGTTGTTAGCATCCTGATGGTTGTTTGCTACTCACAGAGGGCTGAGTGATACTAGCAATAACAGCATCGTAAGGGGGGGGGACAGTTGAACACGGAGGCCTCCGCCTCTGTTTAATGATGGACGGGTTCTTTTCACAAAGATGTGCTTATAAATAAATAAAGTAATATATAAATAAATTTATTAATAAATAAAAGCTTAAAGAAATTTAAAAAATCAGGTGAAAAGGAGGAACCCAGACCAGTGGTCGTTACGTATATTGCGGGAATTGCAGAGAAATTGATGTTTCTCTAAACACAACGTCCCAGTGGCTTTTAAACCCCAAAATACATTACGGCAAAGACTGGTTCATCCCAAAGATCCAGTCCCCCGGCACAAACAGAGTAATATTGTGTATGTTGTTCAGTGTCAGGAGGGCTGTGATCAGTCTTATATCGGGGAAACTAAACAGCCACTGGCCAAAAGGATGGCCCAGCACAGAAGATCAACATCATCAGGTCAGGACTCTGCAGTCTACACTCATCTCCAGGCCAGCGGTCACTCTTTCAGGGATGAAGATGTTCACATCCTTGATAGAGAGGAACAATGGTTTGAGAGAGGAGTAAAGGAGGCCATCTTTGTGAAAAGAAACCATCCATCATTAAACAGAGGTGGAGGCCTCCAGGTTCAACTGTCCCCCTCTTACAATGCTGTTATTGCTAGTATCACTCAGCCCTCTGTGAATAGCAAACAACCATCAGGGTGCTAACAACTAATGAACCTCATTTTGCATGTGAACAATTGTTTTGGCTGTCAGCAGCAAACTAGTTGATCCACTGAGAAGGTGATATTTATAAGACTGAGTTTGTTGCAGCTCCTCAGACTGAAAAAGTAATTTGGATAAAAGACGAAACGTTTAAGCAAGAATCCGTCCAGGGGACCTGACTTAACCTTGTTAGATTTATCTACCTGGATTATTGAGCATGCATCAAGATATGGGTGGAGTTTGCATGTTCTCTCCGTGCATGCGTGGTTTTTCTCGGGTACTCCGGTTTCCTCCCACAGACAAATAACATGCATGTACTGATTGGTAACTCTAAATTGTCCCTGTTGTGAGTGAGACAGGGAATGTTTGTGTCCCTGTGATGAACTTGCGATCTGTCCAGGGTGTCCCCCACCCCTCACACAGTGAGTGCTGGACATGGGCACCGGCGACCCCCGTTACCCAAAATGGAAGAAGCAGGTAAAAATAATGAATGGATGTAACCAATAACTTTTGCACAATAAACATGAGCGCTTCAACTTGCCCTAATAATAAATAAAAAAACGTTTAAAAAAAAAAAACATAAAAAAATGTTTTTGGGTTGTTTGCTATTATCTTCCTATCTAATATTATTAAAATCAATGTACATGTTGCAGTCTTTAAAGGACCAGCACTATTCTTGTCTTTCTATCTCTGGTTGAGATTTTGAAAAAAGAAAGCTTTTTTATTTATTATTACATATTGTTTTAATGAAAAAAATTGCAATCAGTATTTTCTTCTGTCTAATAGTTTGATTTACATAAAGAATAAAATATTTTGTGAATAAATGCTGAGATAGTGGGTGTTGTTCCTTGTAGATGTAACAATCAAACCCTGTCTGGCCTCTTAACGCAATAAAAACATTGGAGTAAAAAGTAGGTTATGGACTTTGGACCGTTTTTGTTCTGTAACTGCATAACAAGCCTTGATTCTTTTTTTTTACAAGAACAAAATAAGGGCACAGTACTGACATAAAAAGGTTTTGTTTGACCTTTGGAATGACATATTCATATTACAGTAAATACATAACTGCAATATAACGTAACTGTCCGGTAGGACTGGAAAGCACCTTGCATGGTATGCCGCCACCGGTTTATGAATGTGTGTAGCATTCAATATATGTGTAGCACTTTGAGATTTTCAGTAATGAAAAGTGTGTTATAAATTGAATTAATTATTATTATTATTATTATTAAAGGATAAAGGAGAGCTTACAGGAACTGATAAATTTTAAAAAAATGTTTCAGTAACATTTTACCATTCAAAGTGTTTGCATTTGAATTTATCTGCTGAATGTGTTGATTCTGTCCCAAAAGAAGCAACATAATTCATTGTAGTTTAGAGAAAGGTGCATGAATGATAAGGGAAAGTACCGTCGTCTTTGGACTATAAGGAGCACACCAAATTCTTTAATTTTCTCAAAAATCAACAGTGAGACTTATGATCAGGTGCACCTTCTGGATTGTGCTTACTGAACTTGAAATGATTTTATGTGGTACATGGTGCTCAAAAATCTGTCAAAATGTTTTAGTTTTGCTTAATGCGCCACATAATTTGGTGCACCAAAACAGACCCGCTCATTGATATTGTGCCTTATAGTCCAAAAAATACATATTTATTTTATTATTAACCTTTATTTGATCAGGTAAATCTCATTGAGATCACGGATCTCTTTTGCAAGGGAGGTCTGGGCCTGAACAAATGTGTAATTTAACTAACCAAGAGTCTTGTTTAGGCAAAACTTAATTCTGTTCCTTATTAAATAAATGTCACATTTTTGTCATCTGTGTATGTTTCCCTAGCCTGGTTAAAACCACACCCTGTCCTTCACTTCGCTTCAGACAAGGGTCTGGACTTTTTCCATAGAGAAACGATTCTTGCTGGAGGCGTGGCGCTCTGCTGAGGAACAAAACCATTGGATATTTTGAACAGGGAAAGCATTCTGCTCCCTCCCCTCAGAGCCACCCCCCGTGCTCTGGTGAACTTGACTGACAACTGCTCCGCCTCCTGCTGCTGCAGCTTTTCTCTTGCTGCCGGCTGTCGCGCTGGAAATTCTGTGTTTATATGTTAATAAAACGTTTTAATAAAATACAATAAAACCATGGATCGCTGGTCCAGCTCACCAGAAGACCAGAACATCTGATGGGACTCGGTCAGCAACGTAAAACCCGAGTTTAATTCTCGTGACAGCCATTTCCTTGTTCATTTCAGCGGAGGGAGAGAAGGAGGAGGGCGCGAGCGATCACTTGACTTTTGGCCCAAAAAACAAAAGAAAACTCCAGATAAGGGATTAAGAAGGGGAAATTAATAAATTTGTGTCACATATAAAACAGTTCTGCATCGCTTTGCATCGCTTTGAATGAGAACATGCCGGTGCTCGCTGACTGCGCGCTGGCAGAGCCCTTTTATAGGGCTCTGCGCGCTGGGACAGGTGGGGGCGTGGCTTAGGGTCCAAAACTCCGTCCCTTCTGTTCTCTGATTGGTCCGGTCAAAAATCGGCCGGAGAAATCGTTGTCTATGGGAGGAATCCCAGACTGTGCAGTGAAGGGAAATGAGAATTGAGCGGAGCTGTGCAGGAAGGCGAGGGCCAGGCTAATGTTTCCCATACAAGACGAAATTCGTCTCTGCATTTAACCCAACCACCACCAGGTGGTGCAGTGAGCAGCCATAGAAAGCCCGGGGAGCTGGGGAAATAGGTGTGCACTCATAGACACCCCAAGGTGTGTAGTGGCCGGGGTTCGAACCTGGGTCCTTCGGGTCCCAAGTTGGCAGTCCTGCCGCTATTAACGACGCTGATGAAGATTCTCAGTCATCCAGAACATGGTCAATTCAAAAAAACTTCCAAACAACTGGACTTTGTTTTGTTACAGAAGATGTTTTGCTTCTCATCCGAGGAGCTTTCTTGATTCAAAGAACACAGAGTGAGGGGTTTGAGTTATAAAGCTCAGGTAAGATACATATACAGTACATGTGCAGATTGTCCTCTCACTTCTCACATGTTAGGGTCTTTGTAAATCTGACTCACAGTGGAGCCACTCTGGTCACGGATGAAATTCCTGATAGGTGTGAAAATGACTGTATCAGGCATAAAGCTGCATTATTTAGAAAATTGAAATCTGAAACCTCCTCCTCTCTTGTTTTACATAAATTACTTCCTTCACCCCTTTCACATTTAGTATGGGGATATACCCTCATGCCTCGGAAATGCATATGCAGAATACTTGTCCTCAGTTCTGACAAGCAGGAGAATGTTCATTGCTCATGTGATGAAAAAACAGCCTCGGTGTCGTCACGCATTGTGACGTCCAAGCTGTAGAACTTTATGAACGTGTTAGGAGATGCCCAGTTAGCACCAGAACAAATGTCTACCACTGGAACACCTTTAAACAGTGCCCAAGAGGTGGCCAAACCTCTGGTTGAATGCGTATACACGCCTCTGGGTGCATGTCTGCCCTTACTAGTATATGCTCGAGAAATAGCCTCTGTAACCCAGTGGGAGAGGCGTTGTTTAGACAGAGCTTTACCAGCAACAGGGTTGGCAAAACACACAAACAGCTGGTTGGTTTTGCGCCAGCTCTTTGTTCTTTCCCTGTAAATGCGTAATACTCGCACCGGGCAGAGAACGTTAATGCACCTCTGCTCTGCAGTCAACACCGGCGGTGGAGGGAAAGCTGACAGTTCAAAGGAAAGGCTCTTATATGATAAAGAAGGCCCTTTAGGGACGTAGGCCGGGTTGGGGCGTAACGTCACTTTGGAGCCGTCATATGCAAATTGGGTGCACAAGTTGTGAACTGAGAGCGCATGAATGTCACTCACATGTTTCGCTGAGCACAGAGCCAGAAGAAGAGCTGTCTTATAGGACAGTATGTCCATATTAACACTCTCTAATGGTTAAAACAGGGTGTCGCAGAGCGTATCCAGGATCAGGATCAGGTCCCACTGTGGCGCTAAAGTTCTGCGCTGAGGCCTTTAACGCAGCACTCCTTTCATGAACCAAACCATGAGAGGATGGGAGCCGGGCGACTTTCCCTCCCATCCCTCATGACAAGTAGAAATAACAGACAGAAAGACTTTGATTGTAGAAAAAGAATGACCTTTTTCCAACAAATCTTGTAAGAATGTGAGAACCTATGGTGGTGGAGAAGGAAACAATGGGCCTCATGCACAAACCGTTCGTACGCACAGATATGTGCTTATCCTGTGCGTACGAGTGATTAAGGATCATTTGTGGCATCCAACACTGTTTTCGTATTGTTGCGAATTCAAAAGGTTGAAGGAAGCTCTGAAACGAATGTGCAAATTTTATGTAGGTTTATTGTACATATAAGAATAAACCTTACAGCAGACAACAGACCTGACTCCAGCACAGTCCACACACACTCTCTTCGAAGGCGGACCACGGTTTTATACCTCTAGATGACGTCATCGCCTCGTGGGACCAATCCTGGAACCGAACCGCCTTGGAACCGCCCTAGAACTTCCCCTACTCTGTGAGTGATCCGCCTCTCAGCCAACAAGCTATCAGCTCTGTATGTCAATCATCAAATGTTGGGTGTGTTGCATGTGCAGGCGTGTAACTGTTCCCTAGTGAAAACAAAGCCCGAGAGAAAAACGTTCTGCCTAGTGTCACATTTCACATTATAAGGCAGAATTAAGTGAATACAAATAATGGAGCATAGTGGGTGTAATGTAATACTGATAGAAATATATTTCAATTCCCCTTTTGACATGACAAACATCATGTCAACAAAATCCTATATGTTCTATGTGAGAATGCAATTAAAAACTTGATACACATTGGAAATCTCTAACATTCCCTCCCACAGCAATATTACATTTAAGTTACCCACCCAGAATATAAAACCCTCATATAAAATAAGCAATAATATAAATGGTAATAAAAACTAAACAGAAAATATACGGTAACCGTCAGAGCTTATAAGCTGGAAACGCAATAGAAAACTAACAATTTAAAAAATAAATGTAACAAAAAGCAAAGAAATCAACCAAAAACAAAGAATGAAAATAAAATAAACAAAACAACAAATAAATGTAACAAGAAATAAACAAAACAAACGGAAAAAGTAATAAAGAATAAACAAAAACAAACAAAAATAAACAAAAATAAATGTAAAAATGAAACCATAAAACAAATAAAAATAAAAACAAAACAATAAAATGAAGCGGGCTGTCCCTCCTATCAAATATCACGCCTCAACAGGGTATATGCAGGAATAATGAAGTTAAATTCAATACCTTAAAAGGCGTTCAATAAAAAACAACTGGACTTTAACTTGACTTTATAAATCCAATACTTCTCAAAAACCCTTAAATTACCCAAAATTGAATTATCAACTCTTAACAAACTTCAAAACATTGCATATACTCTGCTCCATTTCAGGTATGTGTTAACCTTAGCAAAGAATGTGAACTATGCTTTAGCCAAGTCAGGCTATCTCATCTTCATCATCATAGACACCTGTGAGGAGAAAAACCCTACACTACTCTGTTGACTAGTCTGATATCTGAGAAAAGCTCAACTGCTCTTATTCAGAGATGTCTGTGATAAGGGCTAAGACCACATTCAGAAAATTAAACACTTAATCTATGATTAATCTAATCAGAACAGAAAACACAAAAATCCTTCCATAACCTGTCAAATTCAAATATCTTATTCACATCCATTTCCTATATATATATATTATTCTCTGTACCAGAATGTTCTACCACAAACATTTCCTATCAGTAAAATTCACCGCTAGGCTTACTCTGATACTTCTTAACAAGGTGCAGCTAAAATGTATCCTCTAAAACATTTCTAATTATCGTTCAAATCTAAGAATTAAAATTGATAAAACTAAATTATATCTATAGAAAAATAGTGAAAACCCTGTACACCTTTCTCAAAAATCTATCAACACACAACTATTGTACGCACATTCACCAAGCACAAACATATATATATAATCACATTAATCTGTCTGAAACATTCACCTCAACAACCTTCAATCCTTCTGGACCTCCTGGATCAAACTCACAGTCATTCTTCACAGGTGTAAGAATAACCATATGTATCCTTTCAACATATGGTGTAAACAACAATTGAGAGGTTTCAACAAATAATGAGAAAGCCTTGGCATATATTAGTGATTAGTTGGTTAGTTTGTTAGTTAATGTGATTAGTTCTGCTCTGCTGCATGTTCCACCTGTTAACCTGTAAGATAAATAAATAAAAATGGTGCAGGGAAATAGATTTTCCCTTCATTGGTTACACTGCAACATTAAGCATTCATTCAGCATTAATTAATCTGCTGAAAAGGGGAGGAATGTAAACCCAGTTATGGTAAGGTTCCTCTGTTTGTCCATCACAGCTGTGGAAACATTGTAAAGTGCATTTCCCCTTTTCAAATATAAATTATTCACAATTTTATCTTACACGTTCTGTCACAGGGCTGACAGATCATCAGCAGTCCAGATTTGACCTGTAATGAAAAATAAGAAAAAGTCAGCACTAAATCTATATAAATTACCCCAAACATTCAGATCCAACCTGTTTTTAGGCACTTATTAAAATGATATTCTATAACTTTATCAAATGTATAACTGTTTCCAGCTCTCATCACTGTATGAAGAGTTAAAACGTTGATCTAATTAGTTATTTGAAATGGTGTGTTTAACTATACAGTATGTCTGTTATCTCCCATCCCCTTTTTTGAAACAGGAGGTAAACAAAAAACATCCTGTTACAAAGAAAACAATGGAAATGCTCATAACACAAACGTCATCTGTACTGCAGGTGGAAATACTACCAGAAATAAAAAATAAAAACTCAAAATAGCCAAACCCAACTACCTAGCATCAGACGTAATACTTCAACCATAAGACACATCCCCCACTAGACACATGTCACACCACCACGACATCCTATGTCAACTTCTTCTTCAACATAACCTCTACCCCATCTCCTCCACTATCCACACCAAAGTAAGAGAGCTTTAATCCTGCTCCAACACCGTGAGCCTTGCAGCCCTTCCACTCGGTCTCCAGGACAAAGAAAACATTTACCTTCCTTCTCTGCATCATGCCAGCAAACTCTCCACCCATGCCTGTCACAACCACAAGCAGTCATAGTACTGTATACAAGACGGTAAAACTAGAAACCACAAACAATTGAAGCTGTCAGTCCAGTCCCAGAAAGACGTGTTCTCAACACCAAGGCTTGTCCAAAAAGGTGAGGAAAAAGAAAAGAAAAAGACAAACACACATCCAAAAAGGAACGCAACAGGTGCCCATACCGAACATGATGGAGAAAACAGAACCAAACTGTACTGCTCTAACGCGAGTGCATGAAGGAAAAAACAAAAATGTGTATGGCCATGCAGGTCACGTGTCAGTGAGATCTGTACATGTATGTATGAATAATGAGTGTGCGTGAGGTTCTACCATAGCAAAGAATATGATCATGAAAAACTGTAGTTATTGAACCACCACCTGAAGATCACATGGTCAGCTGACACATCAGCCAGGCTGCAAAGTTTGGTAGTGACGTTTCCAGCTTGACTTTCACTTGTCATGAGTTCTCCAGCCCCCATAGGAGATGTCAAGAGTCCAGCAGTGGGTGCAGACCACAGTTCATAGACTTGGTGCAAAACGTAAAACTCCATGTAACAGTTCAGGCACGAGTCATGACAGCTTGGCTTTAGCTGAACATGATGCATATCGGCAGTCCAGTGCATTTTCAGTCCAGTGCAGGTGGTGACAGCTTGCAGCTCAGCTGAACACAACGCAATTCGACAGTTCAGTGCAGTCCAGTGCAGGTGAGGAGTTGTTAGCAAAACCTAGCTTCAATGACAGCACACATGTAATCTGTCCAAAAATGGTGTTCAACACTAGAGAGTCATGATGCAACCACTCCATGCTATGGAGGTAACCTAAATGTATGCAAACAAGTGTAATGTTGTGGGGTGAGGAATAAAATTGTAAATTGAGAACTGCATATCTGTGTATAAGTGAAATCCACCACCAAATCTAACTAAATGTCCTCATGGAAAACCTGCAACGTTCACTGATCAGATGTCAAGCTGAAATCCTCAGAAAACACCTAAATAAAGTCACCCCCTGCAGTATGTCAGCTGTGTGAAGACTCCCTTCCAGACTCTGTCGAGCAGGTCAGAAGGCCAAGGCAGAACGATCCTGCAGAACAACAAGCGGCAGTCCTCCAAGAGGAGAAAAAAAAATACACACATATATAAAAAACAAATTAAACAAATAATAAACCACTAAAGTCCTCCAAACCACTATTACACAGGCCTTGTTCATATGTCATTAAACATGACCTGCACCCCACCAGGCTGAAGTGATGAGAACTGGAAACTAACAATCAATTGCATGAGATTAACCCTATAAAAATCAGAAATGTGCCTTTAACACTGAGAATGAAAAGCACATATCTGCAAAAAATACAGTACTGCATAGGTCAGCGTGTTTAAAACAAAGGTCACAGCAACAGAAAATAAAAAAAATCTGACAAACTAACTAAGTCTTTCACTCTGGAGTGTCCTCCATAGTAGCACTAAAAGTAACTTTTACAGTCCCAGCCAGAGCTGATTAAGTTGTAAAACTCCCTGTTATCAGCCGGAACCTTTGAGGCAGACCCACTAACTGTAGGTGCAGAACCAGAACCAAGTGACAACTCACTCAGATTTATGGATGAAAGAGGCCTCTATGCCGTGCAGGTTCACAGGCACGTAGGGGGGGGGGGGTGAGGGAGGAGGGGAGGAGATGTCTCCTTGCCTCCGTGTCAGGCACCAACAGGAGAGTATTATCTTGTTAGAAGCCATAAATCTGAGTTCGAGCCAGCAGCTCCAAGCGGTCCCAGGACCAGAACCTCCAGAGGCCATCTGCGGCGGGGGGGGGGGAAGGAGGAGGGGAGCCCCATCTGCAGGAACTGCAACAAATCAGTGGGGGAGACCGGCCGTGTGACAGCCCTCTTGCATCTGCGAAACTGCCCTGTGCATGGCTGCTCAGAGAAGGTTTCTGGCTCCCTGACTTTAACACTCACAAATGCAATAAATGAGAATAAAAATGAAAAGAAAAAAATCTGTCCCTGTTGCCTTGTTTGCGTGTATACCGTACCTACCGGATTACAGGTCGCAAGCCACGAAAAAAAAGAGAAAAGAAAACAAAAAATAATAAAAAGAAAAGAAAGTTATCTTAAAAGAATGGGTGCGACCTATACAGTGGAAAATACGGTAATCGACTTTAACTGGGAAGGGGAAGAAAAATGTGACTCTGACAGCGAACACAGTCCCGGCTGTGACCTAATCACACTGCACAGCGACCTGTGAACCCGGAGTGGCAATCCACTCTGAACGGCAAAACCCATGTCTCGGATGAAAGCCCCTGTGACTCAACGGCGACAGATGCCCGGAGTTCACGATGAGGCCTCGAGCACACAGTTTCCCGGAGTCCAAAGAAAACGTGTCTCCCAGCCGACAGGCCGGAGCGCAGAAGTGGGATGTGGGGGAAGGGCAAACAAGGCACTCGTAAATTATCCCTACGCGTGTGTGGAACTTCTGTGCTCTTCACCTTACTCATATGTACAAGAACCGCCAAAAAATGCACATTCAAATGAAATACCAACAGTAGTTCACGTTTTTTTTTTTTACTCTTAGCTGCTAACATTATAAACCACTGGCCACCTGGAGACAAACAGCCCTCAGTCAACAAATAATTTAGTGTGTCCAAACGCAGACGTTTTGTGTAAGAGGGGTCCTGCTCACCTCTGTGAATCACCGGCTGTTGACTGCGCGCCTGCTGCCTCTGTCGGCGGTGGGGGGGGGGAACCCTCCAAATCATCTCTCGTTTCAGACGAAACCGCAAACCCCTCAACGTCGGTGGTCACCAAATTGTTGCGAATTCAAAAGGTTGAAGGAAGCTCTGAAACGAATGTGCAAATTTTATGTAGGTTTATTGTACATATAAGAATAAACCTTACAGCAGACAACAGACCTGACTCCAGCACAAGTCCACACACACTCTTCAAAGGCAGGGCCACGGTTATAAAAACCCCGGATGTCGTCACCGCCTCCTTGGACCCTGGGACCTCCTTGGACTGCTTCAGGACCGCCCTAGAACCACCTACACTACCACGTGACCCTCCTTTCTGTCAACAATCTATCAGCTTCAATGTAAACATCAAATGTTATGTCTGTGTATGTGCAGGCGTGTAATTGTTCCCTAGTGAAAACAAAGCCCGAGAGAAAAACGTTCTGCCTAGTGTCACATTTCACATTATAAGGCAGAACTAAGTGTATACAAATAATGGAGCATAGTGGGTGTAATGTAATACTGATAGAAATATATTTCAATACTCATCCACCCGGTCGCTGCGGTCACAGACCAGTAATCTCCTTCACGTTCCGAGAACCAAATTAAGGACCATGGGTTTTCAGTGTGGCTGCCCCCCACCTGTGGAACTCTCTTCCTGACTGTCTGAGAGCCCCACAGTCTGTGGTTGACTTTAAGAGCGGCTTGAAGACCTTTCTTTTCAACCGAGCATACTCTACCTCCTCATGATTCTACTTTTGATCTTAGTTGATATTGTTATTGATTTTACTTGTTTTATTACTTGTTTTATTGACATTTAATTCTGTTGCACCTTGTAGCACTTTGAGATTTTCATTAATGAAAAGTGCGTTATAAATTGAATTCATTATTATTATTATTATA
>JBBPBX010012487.1:0-29105 GCA_038048925.1 Garcialebias charrua
CTTTGCTCAAACAAACACCCGACTGATCAGCTTAAACAACACGAGCAAACAGGGTCTCCATTCTACCTATTGTGCTAGGTAAAAGCCTTGAGTCGTCCAACACCAAGTGAACCTCAAAACTAACACACTGCTCAAGAAGTAATATTCAGTACAAACACTTACCGTATTTTCCGGCCTATAAGTCGCACCTTTTGCCTAATTTGCATACCCTGTGATTTATACACAGAAGTGACTCATTTATGGATTTTCCCCCCATGTTTATAAACAATTTTTTGTCTGAGATATGACCGTTTTCATTCATTCTGACTGAAAATATTAAACACTACCATTTTCAGCTGCTAGATGGCATTCTAGTAGTATGGCATGCCGTTGTGTCATGTAATAGGTAAAAAGTGGCTATTAATGACACAATCGGTTTGCCATAGTCTGCCACCTTCATCCAACTCTAGGATCGTGCCTGGAACAACCGTCAAATCAGCTTCAATTTGCTGCGCCACCCTAGCAAAATGAAGCTAATTTGACCATTAAAGTGCATTTATTAAGTAAAAGTTCAACTGAGACACACCTTTGCCATAATGTCGAGCAAACAAATAATTGTTTTTAAGTGATAATCTTGTTAAATTATTGTTAAAGTTCTGCCATGAACGCTCCCTCAGCTGCTATTTGGCAGCCAATTGATTTTTGGAACAATACAGGCCCACATTTTTGGGTTGTCATCGGTGACACGTAACAAACGCGACATGTCAGCAGTGACGCATAATAGATGCGACATATACAGCGAAGCTACTTATTTATGTTTTTTCCACTTTATTAGACATATTTGGACTGATGTGACTTATACGGCCGAAAATACAGTACCGGTATATACTTTGTATATTTAAGTTTCCAGTTTGATTACCTTGAAGCGGCTGGTGAACAGATCCAGTTTCGGCAGCAAAGCAGGGTTGCTGTACAGACCCTGCAGGCCTAACACACACTTCAGACGCACATCAGGTATCTGAAATATATGTAAACCATTTATCTTGGTTTCAGTTCTAGAAAAGCTGCATCAAGCTCAGATACTCAGTTTCAGTAAATCCATCAGCCTTTATCAGTGACTTTAATATCATTTCTACACTGTTTCTCACCTTGTCATGCATCATCCAGCCCATGTACTTGAGGTAAGTGTCGTTGAGAAATACCGAGCTGTAGAGCTTCATCCATGAAGCCAACTCATCCATGCACATGGAACGGATTTCTGGAAGCATGTCACTGCACAGACACACAAACAATTACTTGACAAAGGTAATTAAAAAAACAGCTTTATTGTTAATGAATGCATATTTTCCAATGTTTTAAAGATTTACTGTGCTCTATTAGTATCTAAAAATGTACTGAGGATGACTTTAGCTACTACCCCACCAAAGTCTAGCTTAGTGTCTCTAAAAGTGAAAGAAGAGTAAGAGTCATTTGTGGTTGCTAAATTCAAGTAGCTATAGTTTTTTTTTTTTTTCCTTCTGGCTCTCGGCGGAGCAGCAGCTTTCTTCCTTCCCTCCTGAGTTTTCCTCTCCCTGCTTTGCCACTTTTGTCTTGTCTGCAGTTTTTATTTTTTTTCAGCGCTCGCTCGAACGTAAACTCTCGATGGATCTGGTTTCGTGTGCTGTTAACTCTATTGATAAATTTTTTTCAACGAACCGTTCCGGTCCTGGGGAACCGGATTGTCCTTTGCAGTCGCATCTAGCTGGGCATATCATGGATTCCTGGAGGAGGGGAAGATGTTATGTCTGGACGTGCTTTCTGTCGAGGAGGTGGATATATTCATAATTGGATTTATGATAGCAGGTGCTCTGCTTTTTGGCTGTGTGGAGTTCTCTTCTATCGGAAAAGCAGAGAGTATGATCCGAGCTGTGACATCGACGAACCAACTGCTTTATGAGCTGATCCGCAAAGTGGATGCAACAGAGGATTGCAGACCACCAAGGTTCGGGACTCGTGTGCAGCACATCTGGAGGCTGATTCATAGCTCGGGTCGGTGAAAAGTTCCCATAATTTGGAGTGTATTGGATTCCAACGGCCACCGGGACTCAAGGCCACAGAAGAACACTGTGAGCCTGCCCTAAAGATAAAACATGCTAATCTAATCTGACTCCCTGACAGTCTGGACAGGCTGTCTGCAAAATCTCCAGAGTGGAGCAACTGAAGAAAATGAAGCTTCTACCGCAACCCCCTCCCCCATCCCCGGAGAACTGTACTGTGCCTTCTGAGACAGATAAGGCTGGCTGATCACGTCATCATCAGAACTCTGGCTAATCTGAAAAGGAGCGCATGGACCGTCTCACTGCTCCGTCCTCAATGCAACATGTGATTGTCTTAAATGTGCTTCTTGGTATAGTTTTTTCTGTCACACATGGTGTCTTTGTCTTGAAAGACAAAATGTGATACATCTTTTTTAATACCAACGCTGTGACCCTAATGGTTCTTTCCTTTTTTCACACCTTTGACCTTCATCCCGACACGGATGAGAGAGGCCGCGCTGAAAGAACATAATGTGATATAATGTCTCATGTGGTCTGTGGCAGCAGCTTCACACACTCGCCGCCTTGAGGATGACTGTGTGTACATATTCACGCTGTACTGGTGGAAACTTGTGCAATGTTAATAAAAGTACTCTGACTCTGACTCTATAGTAGCCATCTTGAAATAGTTTGACTCCAACAACAAATGTCACAATAACAAATTTTGCTGGGCGATTGTCTCATGTCTGCGATAAATGATAATATTGTTTGAAATTTGACAATAATAATGATCAAATTTAAGAAGAAATGTTTGTTAATTGTTTTTTAAGTGTAGTGCCTTTTTTCTGACCACCGGATGGCAGTATAAGACTGTTTGAGCCGAAGGATGGATAGTGAAAGAGCGAGCAGCGTGTCTTTAAGAAAAATGGGAAGGAGGCCATTTGACGTGACACAGGCTGTCTCTCCTTCCTGATTTTCGGTTCTCAAAATGGCAGACACTCGGTGTGGTTTGAGCTCTTTAGCATAGCATTTTTCACACAAAAATTTTAATAAAAATCAGTAAACAAGTTCTCAGCTTCTTTTTGCAGAGAAAAACTACTTTTTACATGAAGTCACTGGTTTTAACCGTGACTTTTGGAGCTTCGACAAGACGAAGGGTTTTTTCCCCCAAGGTCAGCCTGTTAGCTTAGCTCATAGCTTAGCTTCTCAGCTTAGCTCTGCTTTCACCGGAGTTGAGCTTTTTGTCATCCAGTGTCTTCAGTAAAAAGCGAGAGAAACAAAGAAACAATAAAGCTCATAAATGAAAATGAAGTTGATAATTTTCATTGATCATGCAATTAACTGATTTATTGTTTATTGCAACAGGCCTACATTTAATGATTACTTTCTGAGTGCAGTCAGATCTGTCCAGTGATATCAGGAAATTTGGCTAACAAACAATACTGATTAACAGTTATTGCTCAAATTTTATACCAAGATCTTATGTGATCTATTTGCACGTAAAGTATGTGTTGGGGATGAGCCTCGGCTTCTAACATACCACACTGTAGCTCAAAATACACAAAATTGAAAAAGTTACGACATTATCAGCTGTTTGTGTATTTGTTGTGGTTGTTTAGCTGTGGCTGCAACCTGGAAATGGGTTGACATAAAAACTTAATCAGTTTTACATTCAATTAATATTTTCTGAGCTTTTTATTAAAAATCAATGCACCATTTCATGAGATATTTTGCTAACAAACAAACCACAAAAACGTGCACATACAGACGCTAGCCTTTCATGACATGAGGTGGTAACTTACCACCTCATGTCATGGTCTGAACGACAGAACAATGTAATCTTACAGATTACATTGTTCTGTCGTTCAGACTGTAATGTAAGAGTATACACATTTAGAGAAACAAATACCGATATCTCTTCAGAAAGACTCCTTTAAAGATGGCGTCCATCATGCTCTCTATCTCTGCTCGCTTTTCCTGCAACTTTTAGAAGCCAAAATCATAAAAGATGACTACCGGTAATTCAAACAGAAAAAAACACAATCCAACACTGAGTCTTACCTCTGTGAGCTTTTTCTGGATTCTGTCAAGCTGCTGTGAGCTTTTCTGCTTCGAGCTCTTGGTCCTCTGCACCTCGTACAGTTTCTGACTGTTTTCAACCCCAACAGTCAGGCTCACAGCCACGGTCACCAGAGCGCTCACCATCTTCACCGCTGCTCAGACACATCAACAGTCACAGCGCAGATTAGCTTGATCTGCACATTTGATGTACATATGCACAATGTGTCTTACCTGCGAGTGTGCACGTGTGTCTGAAAGCTCGCACGTACGAGTCCGACAGCTCAGAGAACAGAGAGATCAGGCTGCTCATCAGGTAGCTGTCAAAGATGACGCTGTGCTGACACCGAGTCACCAGCACTGACACAAAGTCACAAAACTCGGAGTGAAACCAGCGAGCGGCTGGTCCAGACTGCACGAGGGGATACTCTGCACTGTCCTGCAATGGAGACAGAGATATACAGTGGAGACTGAGACATGCAGTGGGGACAGAGACATGCAGTGGCGAGGGAGAAATGCAGTGGGGACAGAGACATGCAGTGGCGAGGGAGACATGCAGTGGAGACAGAGACATGCAGTGGCGAGGGAGACATGCAGTGGAGACAGAGACATGCAGTGGAGACAGAGACATGCAGTGGAGACAGAGACATGCAGTGGAGACAGAGACATGCAGTGGAGACAGAGACATGCAGTGGAGACAGAGACATGCAGTGGAGACAGAGACATGCAGTGGAGACAGAGACATGCAGTGGAGACAGAGACATGCAGTGGAGACAGAGACATGCAGTGGAGACAGAGACATGCAGTGGAGACAGAGACATGCAGTGGAGACAGAGACATGCAGTGGAGACAGAGACATGCAGTGGAGACAGAGACATGCAGTGGAGACAGAGACATGCAGTGGAGACAGAGACATGCAGTGGAGACAGAGACATGCAGTGGAGACAGAGACATGCAGTGGAGACAGAGACATGCAGTGGAGACAGAGACATGCAGTGGAGACAGAGACATGCAGTGGAGACAGAGACATGCAGTGGAGACAGAGACATGCAGTGGAGACAGAGACATGCAGTGGAGACAGAGACATGCAGTGGAGACAGAGACATGCAGTGGAGACAGACACATGCAGTGGCGAGGGAGACATGCAGTGGAGACAGAGACATGCAGTGGAGACAGAGACATACAATGGCGAGGGAGACATGCAGTGGAGAAAGAGACAAGCAGTGGAGACCGAGACATACAGTGGCGAGGGAGACATGCAGTGGAGACAGAGACAAGCAGTGGAGACAGACATGCAGTGGAGACAGAGACATGCATTGGTGAGGGAGACATGCAGTGGAGACAGAGACATGCAGTGGAGACAGAGACATACAGTGGAGACAGAGACATACAGTGGAGACAGAGACAAGCAGTGGAGACAGACATACAGGGCCGAGGGAGACATGCAGTGGAGACAGACATACAGGGCCGAGGGAGACATGCAGTGGAGACAGAGACATGCAGTGGAGACAGAGACATGCAGTAGCGAGGGAGACATGCAGTGGAGACAGATACGTGCAGTGGAGACAGAGACATCCAGTGGAGACAGAGACATACAGTGGCGAGGGAGACATAAAGTGGAGACAGTGACATACAGTGGAGACAGTGACATACAGTGGAGACAGAGACATACAGTGGCGACAGAGACATATAGTGGAGACAGAGACATACAGTGGAGACAGAGACATGAAGTGGAGACAGAGACATATAGTGGAGACAGAGACATATAGTGGAGACAGAGACATGCAGTGGAGACAGAGACATGAAGTGGAGAGGGAGACATAAAGTGGAGACAGTGACATACAGTGGAGACAGTGACATACAGTGGAGACAGAGACATACAGTGGCGACAGAGACATATAGTGGAGACAGAGACATACAGTGGAGACAGAGACATACAGTGGAGACAGAGACATACAGTGGAGACTGAGACGTACAGTGGAGACTGAGACGTACAGTGGAGACAGAGACATACAGTGGCGAGGGAGACATGCAGTGGAGACAGAGACATGCAGTGGAGACAGAGACATACAGTGGAGACAGAGACATACAGTGGCGAGGGAGACATGCAGTGGAGACAGATACGTGCAGTGGAGACAGAGATGTGCAGTGGAGACAGACACATGCAGTGGAGATAGACACATGCAGTGGAGACAGACACATGCAGTGAAGACAGAGACATGCAGTGGAGACAGAGACATGCAGTGGCGAGGGAGACATGCAGTGGAGACAGACACATGCAGTGGCGAGGGAGACATGCAGTGGAGACAGAGACATGCAGTGGAGACAGAGACATACAATGGCGAGGGAGACATGCAGTGGAGAAAGAGACAAGCAGTGGAGACCGAGACATACAGTGGCGAGGGAGACATGCAGTGGAGACAGAGACAAGCAGTGGAGACAGACATGCAGTGGAGACAGAGACATGCATTGGTGAGGGAGACATGCAGTGGAGACAGAGACATGCAGTGGAGACAGAGACATACAGTGGAGACAGAGACATACAGTGGAGACAGAGACAAGCAGTGGAGACAGAGACAAGCAGTGGAGACAGAGACAAGCAGTGGAGACAGACATACAGGGCCGAGGGAGACATGCAGTGGAGACAGAGACATGCAGTGGAGACAGAGACATGCAGTAGCGAGGGAGACATGCAGTGGAGACAGATACGTGCAGTGGAGACAGAGACATCCAGTGGAGACAGAGACATACAGTGGCGAGGGAGACATAAAGTGGAGACAGTGACATACAGTGGAGACAGTGACATACAGTGGAGACAGAGACATACAGTGGCGACAGAGACATATAGTGGAGACAGAGACATACAGTGGAGACAGAGACATGAAGTGGAGACAGAGACATATAGTGGAGACAGAGACATATAGTGGAGACAGAGACATGCAGTGGAGACAGAGACATGAAGTGGAGAGGGAGACATAAAGTGGAGACAGTGACATACAGTGGAGACAGTGACATACAGTGGAGACAGAGACATACAGTGGCGACAGAGACATATAGTGGAGACAGAGACATACAGTGGAGACAGAGACATACAGTGGAGACAGAGACATACAGTGGAGACTGAGACGTACAGTGGAGACAGAGACATACAGTGGAGACAGAGACATACAGTGGAGACAGAGACATACAGTGGAGACTGAGACGTACAGTGGAGACTGAGACGTACAGTGGAGACAGAGACATACAGTGGAGACAGAGACATACAGTGGAGACAGAGACATACAGTGGAGACTGAGACGTACAGTGGAGACTGAGACGTACAGTGGAGACAGAGACATACAGTGGCGAGGGAGACATGCAGTGGAGACAGAGACATGCAGTGGAGACAGAGACATACAGTGGAGACAGAGACATACAGTGGCGAGGGAGACATGCAGTGGAGACAGATACGTGCAGTGGAGACAGAGATGTGCAGTGGAGACAGACACATGCAGTGGAGATAGACACATGCAGTGGAGACAGACACATGCAGTGAAGACAGAGACATGCAGTGAAGACAGAGACATGCAGTGGAGACAGAGACATGCAGTGGAGACAGAGACATGCAGTGGAGACAGAGACATGCAGTGGAGACAGAGACATGCAGTGGAGACAGAGACATGCAGTGGAGACAGAGACATGCAGTGGAGACAGAGACATGCAGTGGAGACAGAGACATGCAGTGAAGACAGAGACATGCAGTGAAGACAGAGACATGCAGTGGAGACAGAGACATGCAGTGGAGACAGAGACATGCAGTGGAGACAGAGACATGCAGTGAAGACAGAGACATGCAGTGGAGACAGAGACATGCAGTGGAGACAGAGACATGCAGTGGAGACAGAGACATGCAGTGGAGACAGAGACATGCAGTGGAGACAGAGACATGCAGTGAAGACAGAGACATGCAGTGGAGACAGAGACATGCAGTGGAGACAGAGACATGCAGTGAAGACAGAGACATGCAGTGGAGACAGAGACATGCAGTGGAGACAGAGACATGCAGTGAAGACAGAGACATGCAGTGAAGACAGAGACATGCAGTGGAGACAGAGACATGCAGTGGAGACAGAGACATGCAGTGAAGACAGAGACATGCAGTGGAGACAGAGACATGCAGTGGAGACAGAGACATGCAGTGAAGACAGAGACATGCAGTGAAGACAGAGACATGCAGTGGAGACAGAGACATGCAGTGGAGACAGAGACATGCAGTGAAGACAGAGACATGCAGTGGAGACAGAGACATGCAGTGGAGACAGAGACATGCAGTGGAGACAGAGACATGCAGTGGAGACAGAGACATGCAGTGGAGACAGAGACATGCAGTGGAGACAGAGACATGCAGTGAAGACAGAGACATGCAGTGAAGACAGAGACATGCAGTGGAGACAGAGACATGCAGTGGAGACAGAGACATGCAGTGAAGACAGAGACATGCAGTGGAGACAGAGACATGCAGTGGAGACAGAGACATGCAGTGAAGACAGAGACATGCAGTGAAGACAGAGACATGCAGTGGAGACAGAGACATGCAGTGAAGACAGAGACATGCAGTGAAGACAGAGACATGCAGTGGAGACAGAGACATGCAGTGGAGACAGAGACATGCAGTGAAGACAGAGACATGCAGTGAAGACAGAGACATGCAGTGAAGACAGAGACATGCAGTGAAGACAGAGACATGCAGTGAAGACAGAGACATGCAGTGGAGACAGAGACATGCAGTGGAGACAGAGACATGCAGTGAAGACAGAGACATGCAGTGGAGACAGAGACATGCAGTGGAGACAGAGACATGCAGTGGAGACAGAGACATGCAGTGAAGACAGAGACATGCAGTGGAGACAGAGACATGCAGTGGAGACAGAGACATGCAGTGGAGACAGAGACATGCAGTGGAGAGGGAGACGTGCAGTGCAGACAGAGACATGCAGTGCAGACAGAGACATGCAGTGAAGATCTATTAGAGAAAATGATTGAGTCTCCAATCAGTGAAAGATTATAGACAACGAAAGCATGATGTAAAGAAAACTGACTGCATTCATGGGCCATGTGACAGTGAGGATCCATGGAAAGGCCAAAAACCTCTTGTACTGCAGACCAGCTCCCTGAAACACAGTCACACACACTCTGTTCAGAAAGCACGGCTCACACAGTTATACTGTACAGCAGAAGAACAGGAATGATCGCTTTACCTCGTCGAGCTCCTCGACCATCTTCCTCCTGACGTCTCTGTCCTCTTTGCGCTGACACATCTCTGCTGTGACCACACCTTCAAAAACACAATAGAACCAGCTGTGTGAATTGTGCACGTCTGAGAGGATCACCAGTTCACTGTGGGCCTGCCTCTGCATCCGCAGCACTGGATGAAGAAGCTGATGAGGTCAAGGAGAGAAGAGTCTCTGTCTGTCAAATACGCCTCAATCCAGTCATCCATCACCACCTGCATCAACAGAGAGTCACGTTGTTTCAGTGTGATGTGGCAGTTCTGTTGGTTTTAATAAATATCACTCTTCCACACTCAAGAGGTCACAAAACATCAAGCCCACGCTTCAGATGCCTGATCAGATCACGACGTCACTCGTCTTACCTCGACGGCCCTCCTGCCCAGGGTCATGACCTCGAACAGGGTGACCGCCTCCACGTGTTCCTGTTTGATGCGTCGTCGGCCCGGTGCTCTGCTGACGCCGCTGCAGCCGGCCGTGGCTCTTTGACTCTCGTCATTCTCGAACACGCTGCGAGATCTTCTTCGCCGCTTCTGCAGGAAACATCGCGAAATGAGCAACACAATCAGAATGAAAACTGTCTCTTGTCTTGACAGGGCTGTAGTTTATCAAAATTACCGTATTTTCTGGTCGATAAGTCGCACTGCCCTATAAGTCGCATTGTCCATTTATGTCCAATAAATTGGAAAAATCCATAAACATGTTGCACCGCCGTATAAGTCGCATCTATTATGTGTCACCGCTGACGCGTCGCGTATGTTACGCGTCAAGGCCGAGATACACTGAAGCAGACTCCGTATACGCGCGTATGCGCGCATATTTTGTGCGTATGTTTTCGCTTCTATACTTTCAGAAACTATCAGCTTTCAAACGCTCGCGTTCTCCTTGTTGTAATATGAGCAGCTGAGCACGGAGGGGACTCAACTGAGCTCGCTGATTGGTCACTTTGACACGCCTACTGAAATGATTGACAGATTTCAGTCAGCTCAAAGTGAAACCTATCATGAGCAGCTCGCTGAAGACCGCTGCGGTGTTCTGATGCGGTGTTTCTACTATATATGTTATAAAAAGTTCTCTCAGAAATAAAAATAATAACAGGGAGTGCTTTTCCTGCAGCACACAGCCCACCAGGGAATATATAAAACATCGCGCACCCAGGTAGGACCTGAATTCATTCATTTCATTCATCGAGTGAACGGAGGAAGAAGCGGTTACTTGACTTTAGGCAAAAAAACAAAAGAAAAGGCCCGATCAGCGATAAAGAAGGGGAATTTATTTCATTTGTGTAACATACAAAACAGTCCGGCGCCGGGGAAGTTTAGGTCAGACACCGCGCATCGCGTATGCGCATCGCGTATGCGTAGTAAAAAAATACTTTTGCGCGTACTTGCCCTGAGGGGCTACGCGGGGCTACGCTTTTGCCACAGCGTACGTACGCTGCGTATAGGCGTATCGTGAGGACGCTCGAGTGTATCTCGCCCTTCAGCGGTGACAACCCGAAATGTAGGCCGGAGGTTTGCCCTTCTGCAAATGGCTGCCACAGTAGCGTGCACGGAAAGACTTTAACAAGATTAACACGGTAAAAACAATTATTTGTTTGCTGAAAATTATAGCAAAGATGTGTCTTAGCTTAACTTTTCTTTAATAAATGCACGTAATTGTCAAATCAGCTGGATTTAAAAAGTAGTTTCGCTACGTGCACCTGCACGGGTGGGACCGCAGCATTTTCTTTAAAATTTAGCAAGATAAACACTTTAAAAAATATATTTGTTGGCTGACATTATAGCAAAAGTGTTTCTGAGCTTAACCGTTCCTTAATAAATTCACGTAATGGTCAAATCTGCTGGATTTAAATTGTTTCGCTTTGACGTCTTTCAAACGGTCGCGCGCTGCGAAAATAAACTGTAAATAAATCTAATTTTAGCTCAAACATCTCCTACAGCTAACAGTTTGTAAATGTCCATCCATGATTACTTTCTGTAAGTTTCATCAAAATCTGTCTTGTGGTTCTTGAGCTATTTTGCTAACAGTAAAAACACTGAGGTAACAGTAGTTCATACCTCCAGAGCAGGAGGCCGTGCTGCGACAGAGTGAGTTCGACCAGAGGAGGCTGCCTTCGGACACATGAGCCGGGAACGGTCGGTGTACCCTAGCGGCCGAAAGTGGTACTGCACCATTTTTGCCAAAATGAAAAACGGTAATATCTCAGTCAAAAATTGGTCTAAAAATATGGGGAAAAAATCCATAAATATGTCGCTTCGCCCTATAAGTCGCAGGGCATGCAAATTAGGCAAAAAGGTGCGACTTATACACCAGAAAGTACGGTAGTTGTTTTGTTTGAAGAAAAAACAACCCCATGACACGCAAATCAAAAAGAATCATTGTATGTTCTCATGACAGCTGAAACCTACAGTCTTCTGCCTGTTCTCACTCCCGGAGTCGTCCTCTGGATGACTGACAGCTGCAGAGCTGGTTCCCTGTGTGTGACCAGTGGTGCTGAAACCCCACAACAACAACACAAAGTGATCACGTGACTACAGGAGGAGTGTGAGGGGACATGCATGCTCTCTCATAATGATGTCTTACTTTTGTCTTGAGGACCTGGAGGAAGCAGCAGCTGAAGGCTCTGGTATCATGTCCTCCTCAGATCTTCACACAGGACTCCAGTGTGTCTCTGCAAACACAATATGAACAGAAAATATGAATGTTTAATCAGCAGCTGACAGCCCTTCCTTTTAAAATTATATTTTGTTTGTGTCCCCCTGGACACTTTGAAACCCAGATTAAAACTGACCAGGAGACGAACAGGTCGCTGCTAAACCTTCACACTTACCTCCTTTGCATAACCTTATCCCTCTGTAACGATAATTAATTCGTTCTGACTCAAAACAACTTGAATCATTCCTCACATTTCTCGCGTCTAAAGCTAAACTCTCACAGTCAAGTTGTCGGACAGCCTAGCTCGAACGTGATTGGCCGCCGGGCCGAAACGGAGTCACGTGATTGGCTACTCGGAAACGTCAGTCCGGAAGCAGCCTCTGGTGTCCGCGTCCTGCGTCTGTTAAAGAAAACACAGAACCTTAGACATTGACTCACATTTAATCTTGTATTAGCTTTGTTGTGTTGTTTCTGTAAAAAAAAAAATTGCATCACGTGCAAGTGCGTTGTTTTAATTAACTCCACAGTTGTCAATCCAAGAGGGAGCTGTCATGGCATTTTCTGTTTTCTTTGGGTTTGTCAGTCTACCAGCAGGGGGCGATGTTGTCCACAGTAAAAAAAATAACATTTAATTATTGAAAAACTGACCGAACCATGATAAACAACTCAACAGCTTTTATAAAAAAATCTGTGATTTTTAAATCAAGAGTTAGAGTTTTTGTTTTATTTTTTCTGTTAGAGGTTGTGTTCTCAGTTATGTTTTGTCACATTGGGGGGGTGGAGGCGCAGAGGTTATAAAAGGAGAGCCTGTGATCGGAAGGTCAACAGGTCAATCCCCCAGACTGACTACATCAAAATGTAGGTGGGAAAGGAGAAGCACCCACACCTGCCTCCACCTTCATTTGCGCCACTCCACGCCCTTGAGCAAGGCTTCCCACCATTCGCTCCCCAGGCATAGCAGCTCTCTGCTCCACACAGAGGGCTGTGGTAGCTCTGTGGTCTGTGGTTGTGTCAGGAAAGACATCCGGTGTAAAAACAAATGCCAAGTCTTCATGAGAGTTAGTTCGCTGTGGAGACCCCTGAAGAAGGGAAAGAAGACAAAATCGTCTTTGTTTATGTTTATGTTTATTAAATTTGTTCATTTTTTTACAAAAGAAACAATACAAGACAATCTCATAAATGATAGTGTACAAAATGCAAAAAAATGAAAGGTAGCAGAAAGAAGAATAAATCTTATTATATCTGCCCCTTACTTCCAACAATCAGATTGTCATGTTCTGTTACCTGATTATTTTCCCCTCAGCAAACATTCACTTTGAATAAAATGAATGGAAATTATATCAGTCACTGCATCTCACTGTCTATTACATGTAAGAGAAATGTAACAGTTACGGTACAAGTGTAAATCATTTGAAACTATATTCTCCTTTAGAAACCCTTTGGTTCCAAACCTACATGAAGTTGCTCTATGAACTGTCATCGGTTTTCATTAATTTATTTATTTGCTTCTTTTGTTTCCAGACTACGTGACTTCCACTTAAGATTGTGGGTGACCTGTCCATAACCCCAAATTTGGAGTTACTGCAAGACATTTGCTTTTTTTTTTTTTTACTGTTTTTGTGAACTAAAATACATTTGATTTCCTAAATAAATGTACTAAAAGTATCACAGTTATTCAGCATTCACTTTGCATGAACTTACTGTGTCTGTAAATTATATATTTTTTTCATCCATCCATCCATCCATCCATCTTCTTCCGCTTATCCGGGGTCGGGTCGCGGGGGTAGCAGCCTAAGTAGGGAGGCCCAGACTTCCCTCTCCCCTCTTTTTTCATTCTCTACAGAAATCTAATATACATAGGACAGCAGAAACATTTATTTTCTGTCAAGTGCCTCAGGTAAAGCTAAAGCAGAAGTCTGCAACCTTTACGATCAAAAGCGCCATTTCTGCCTCT
This sequence comes from Garcialebias charrua, assembly GCA_038048925.1. Taxonomy (NCBI): domain Eukaryota; kingdom Metazoa; phylum Chordata; class Actinopteri; order Cyprinodontiformes; family Rivulidae; genus Garcialebias; species Garcialebias charrua. Next base: position 13,932 of record JBBPBX010012487.1, read on the forward strand.
TTGTTCACTAAATTAAACGTGTCCGGAGCCACAACACCTGCTACAACTGGGATTCTCTACTGGTGGCCCACAGACCACTTTAACAAGTTTGTTGGAGGGCACTTTTCTGGACAGCAGTTTTTTTTTAACTAAAAAATATCTACCGGTAATGATTTTTAACATTTATTGATATTTTAACATTCTACGACAAAATAAAAGACGAGATTCTTGTAAAGAAGAAAAAAATAATATAGTTTTTGCCCAGTTTCTAAAAACTAAAACAATAAACTATGCATTCTTACCGTATGTGATTTGTTTTTTGAATAAAATATGCATCTTGCGTTAAAGAAATAAAGTGAGTGTGTTTTACTCCCTGTAATGTTTCTAGTCTTCATATATTTGCAAAATAAATTACAGGAAATCTACTAAAACTAGCCCTTTTAGTAGATGTTCTAACGACCAATAAAATTCAGTTTTGGGTTAGTTTTGGTCGAACCTTGAAAGAGCCACATGTGGCTCCAGAGCCACAGGTTGCAGACGCCTGAGCTAAAGCTACAGTCATGTCCACTCTTTTTTAACTCTCGGGTGTTATGTACAGTATGTATATTAAATAAACATAAGAAACACAATTTCCTGCAGGATCAATAAAGTTCTATCTTGGCTTATCTTAAATAAGCATAACATAAATAAACCTAAAAATTATCTGATCTTTACTAGGTTATAAAATGATTCTAATACACCTCAAGTTAACAGAAACACAACTGATTTCACCACGTCATTATTTAATAAATGAATCAGTCAAACTGAAAAAAGTAAAATAACTAAGTCCGACTGCTTCTTCTGGGATTTAAGAAGCCGAGTATAGTTGTCAGGTGCTGTTGATCCAATACACACTGAAATGTTCGATGGAGTCTCTACACCTCTGTGAAGGCAGGAGTTTTGACAGTTTGCTGTTCTGGAGCATACAGATGTGTGTTAACACAATGCCAAGAAGGAAAAAGAACAACAATAACGTAAGAGCAGCAACTGTTGCTGCTCTTCAATCAGAGTAGGGTTATGGGACAGGGACTGTCGTTGCAGTTGAAATATGTTCTCACCATTAGGAAACTGATGGCAGCACATTTTAGGTTTGCAGAGGTTTATCTGAAAGGACCACACGTCTCGTTACCGGGGTGATACTCTGGGCTTAATTTGTAGACCGATCGATGCCGCAACGCAAATAGCAGGTGGGCCGGCTGGTGTTGGAGGAGGAGAGGTTGGGGGTGGGGTATGAGGGTTCTCCCCCAGAAAATGTTGAACCACACCACATACGGTAGATTTGATTCACCCGCTTTGGATGTTATCAACCATAAAATGGCCCTCATCATTTATCATCCCCATTCGTAGCGGTCAGATTGCCCCTACTGTACCTACTAGTAGGTTTAAAGGTACGTTGTCACCGTTACAAGCGATGACAGCCGGCTCCGTCTTTAGCTACATGTTAAAGTTTCGAGTAAAGCCTCTGGCGTTAGGTTTAGGGTCTTGGTTAGGTTCAGGCACAGGGGTAAGGGGGTTAGGTTTAGGGTTGGTCCTCTGAGTCAGGTGTAAGGTTAGGTTGAGGAAAACGGTTACATAAGCTGAAAAAAACAAAAACGCTACACTTCCGGGTTTACGGAAACACGCTGCCTACTCACAGCGATAACAGCGCTGATAACGTTATGTTAAACATGCTAGTAGGTAGATTGTGACCTATTCACCGCTACAAATGGGGATGATAACTGTTGATAACGCCCATTGTATGGACTGACAACATCCGAACCCGCTGTTTGATTTCCTGCATTTTGGCGTATTTTGACAGGTTGTTAAACATTTACCTACATTTTAAAACACTTGCATCCTCACCCCCTTTACCTGACGGTTCTGAGCCGACTCTTCTCCGCTGAATTCACTGTCCGACTCCACGTGTGAAACCTCCAGGCACTCAACCCCACCACTCTTTTACGGGTGAAGATTTCTTTAATGGTAGAGGCGGAAATGCTTCACTTGAAGGGGCAGATGATTGTATGTGATATTAAAAAGTTGTGTTGTGTCGTTTGTTGTGTTTAAAATTAGTGTTTATATTACATAAACAACATACGTTTAATTCGGCAGTTATATTTGTTCATACCTTTATTAGTAGTAAGCCTGAGAGTTGCTGAATGCAAGCAAGCAGTTGCCAGAACGCACCCTGTCAAAATAAGAGAGTTCCCGGATTCTGTTCTGGCACGAACCGGCTCAAATTGGGCACTGGTGCTACGGTACTCTGCCAGAGCGACTCCTGACACGGCTCAATCATCTTGGGACAGAAACTGACCTCCAGCTTTTCTTTAAAGAGCACACTGACTCCATTTAAAAAAAGAAAAATATAATCTGTACTGTACACTGATCCCTGTACATTTGGCAAAATTAACGTGATTGTTAATAATGGAAAACCAAACACAACATCTCATACCCACTGTCAGTAATAAAAGTGAGACAGTGAATTGTTGTCTCATTTTTTTCTCTATGTGTCCCTGTGATGGACTGGAAACCTGTCCAGGGTGTCCCCACACAGGCAGCGCAACTGGTAGAGCTGCTGCCTCTCAGCGAGAAGGTTGCCGGTTCAAATCCCGGTCCGGGGGCCTTTCTGGGCGGAGTTTGCATGTTCTCTCCGTGCATGCGTGGGTTTTCTCCGGGTACTCCAGTTTCCTCCCACAGACTAAAAACATGCATGTTAGGCTGATTGGTGACTCTATATTGTCTCTAGGTGTGAGTTAGAGAGCATGAATGGTTGTCTGTCTCATTTGTCTCTATGTGTCCCTGTGATGGACTGGAGACCTGTCCAGGGTGTCCCCCGCCCCTCGCAATGTGATTGCTGGACATGGGCACCGGCGCACGGTGGCAGCAAAACGCGCAGCAAACACATGTATGACGCAAACTCAAAAACACGCAAACTCAAAATGGGTCACGATGGGGTGTTCCCACATCACACAGTGATGGCTGGACAATGGGCACCAGTGATCCCTGTGACCTGAAAAGGAATAAGCAGGTAAAAATAATGGATGGATGCCACATGACATTGGTATCATACATCTGACAGTTGAAGCTTGGGCCAAAGTGTGTCGTGGTACAATTATCCAAACACAGCAGCAAATCAATAAGATATGATATGGTAAATGGAGCTTACTTATACAGTACAGCGCTTTCCAGCCCCCGATGAGGGGCCCCAAAGCGCTTCACAGTACCAGCCATCCACCCATTCATATACACATTCAAACACGATGCTGTGCCACATACAATTTTATTATTCCACCTTAGTTTAAAAAAATTAATAGTTTTAATTACAATGTAGTGCAAGGCGAAATTCAGCAAAGATGCATCCAGTCCCACATGTCTGATGATCACAGGAGCCACGTTTAGAAAAAACAATAACAAGAGTTTAGCGCATACGACACATTATGTGTCTGTCGACAAACTGTTATACACTATAGTGAGCTACAGCAAAGAACTTGTACAGTCATTTATCCTTGATTAGTGACCTTGAAGCTGGGGTCTATTGATGATGCATCTGTGTATGTTTTGTACAAAGTAAATGTACAGGTGGTCCCCGACTTACGAGCGAGTTCCGTTACTACGAGTATCTCGTAAGATGAAAATCTCGTACGTCGAAACACGTGTTCTCGTAAGTCCGGATTTTCGGTCGTAAGTCGGAAAATTTATGCCAGCGCTACTACGAACACTCGTTTTTCATCACAAACGTTCATACTAGTTCATGAACATGCTCAGAAACTTGTTTCCAAACGGTTAGCTAACACACTTTCATCTAAAAACACATAAAAGTGCTGTATTTCAGTGTTAATTTTGTTGACTAATTATTTTCGTCGACTAAATGTTTTCATTGATTTGTCAACTAAAATTAGACTAAAACAAAAAAAAATTCTGATGACTAAGTAATGACTAAAACTAAATGATGTTTTAGTCACATGACTAAGACTAAAACTAAATTAAAAATAGCTGTCAAAATTAACACTGGATTCAAGTACTGCTTGTAGTTTTACTGTTAAAAGCAAGGTTAGACAAATAATGTTTGAAAAAAGTTTTATTTGTTGTTGTATGTATTGCATATTAATATTAATATTATGGTTAAAACATTGTTTTGTTTTAGTAACTACAGAGAATTGATGAAAAGTTTTTACTATGTATAACTTAGTCGACTTAATTGACTGTAGATTTAGTCGACTAAATGTTTTCATTGATTTGTCAACTAAAATTAGACTAAAACAAAAAAAATTCTGATGACTAAGTAATGACTAAAACTAAATGATGTTTTAGTCACATGACTAAGACTAAAACTAAATTAAAAATAGCTGTCAAAATTAACACTGCTGTATTTTCTGTATGTTCTTTACAAGTTTACTGCTCGTTTGCCAGCTCGTAAGTCCGGAACCTCGTATGTAAGAGCGCTCGTAAATCGGGGACTACCTGTATTGAGACTGAGCAAGATCTTAGACTGAAGAAGTTTCAACTAACAAGAATCCGTCCAGAGGACCTGACTTAAACCTTAGATTTTGTTTAGTTATCTTTAGCAGAACAGAAGGTATGGGCCGGACATGAGAGAGTTTACAGACATACAGACATACAGCTCACCTTCAACAAGCGTATAAAAATAAAATCACAGTGCATACTAAATAAAGTCTGCAATCCAGTTCTAGCATTAGCTGAATTATCTTTAATAGCACCTTTTTCTTAGAGTCAGTAAGTGTGAGCTGCTGGAGGTGCAGATGTGGCTCAGAGCAGAAACTGAGACATGAAGGTGACAGCCTGATGAAGGTCCTCCATCAGCTCCTCTGGCAGTGACAGAACCACTGACGTTAGGTTTTGAGTTGTTTCTAAAACCCTGCATGGAGGAGAGAACTTTATTCAGATTGTTTCTGCATTAATAATAATAATAATCCTCTGCTCTGCTCAAATCTGACTCACCAGTTGATGTAATGAGCTGCGAGCTGAGGTTCAGACCTGCAGCCTTCCTCTGCCACCAGAGACCGCTTCATCTGTTTGAAGTTGGCCTCGATATCTTTCTTTACAGCTGAGAAAACTGGAATTCCCCTGAAAGAGCTGATGACTTGCTGCAAATAAAGATGAAAAAAGAAAAGCATGCTAATTAAAGAGCACACGGCAAAGTTTGGAATAAGAAGGAAATTATATTTGATTGTTCTCACATATAAAACTGAGAGCTGGTGGGCGATGTACTTATGACTTCCGAGGTGCCTGACGTCTTCTTCAAGCTGCTGACTCAGAACCAGCAGCTGGTTCAGTCTGGCCATGTGGAAGAAATATTCTGCAACAGAGGCATGAGCTAAAATCAGATGCTGCAGCAGCAACTAGAGACTGGGTTGTTTGTTTGAGGTAATGAGCCACAAGTGTTCGTTTTCCATTTCTGCACAGAAACAACCGAAAAGCCAGATTTGCACACAAGTTCTAAAAATTTATAAAACATTACATTTTTTCCAGGATCGTATTTTCCACCGTATATGTCGCACCACCCTATAAGTCGCATCAGTCCAAATATGTCTAATAAAGTGGAAAAAACATAAATAAAGCCCTATTTGCACAGGATTAGTTTTACCTAGGGACCACATGCTATTTGTAATAATTACGGAGCTTGTCTGTTAATCCCGGGCGAATCGACCATGTCAGTAATTTGTAAAGTAAAAATTCCACTGCAAATGACCTACTATAATATAGTTTGCTGAACTCTGAGGTCTTGTAATACTAATCCAATGTGAATAGGCATCTCTGTGATTTGGACAGAAATGTGCAGGATCCGATACATAATTAGGCTTTTTTTGTTTTTGTTTTCTAAGCAAAATCATTTGGAAAGATAGAACAAGCTATTTTCAATGAATGCGCTACTCGCGTCGCCTTTGGTAGATGCTGCTACTTTCTTCAACGCAGATGACAGCAGGTGCAGAGATGCACGCAGCCGGTGATCAGCTGATCCATCCATCCATTACATTTACCCGCTTCGTCCTTTTTAGGTAGCGGGGATCACTATTGCCCATGCCCAGCCACTGTACAAGAGGTGGGGGTACACCCTGGACAGGTCGTAAGTCCATTTCAACCGGCAGGTCAGCGGACGCGCACGGCCGGTGACAGGTTGTCCATCTAAGCTTAACGCGACTTGCAGCGCGTTCACATCATATTTGGAAGATGTCTGTAAATTTCAGCTTAATCTCAGGATTTGGTTATCCCGTGCGAATGTGCAGCATAAAAAGCAGATATTGGAGAGCAATTTATTTATTACATGTGGTCCCGAGGTAAAACTAATCCTGTGCAAATAGAGCTTAAGTCGCTTCACTGTATAAGTTGCATTTATTATGGATCACCACTGACAACCTGGAAATGTTGGCCGGTGTGCCAAAAATTGATTGGCTGCCACGCAGAGGGAAGGCTTGCTGTGCACTTCTTTGAAATTTCCCAAGATAACCACCTAAAAACATTTATTTGTTAGCTTGACTTTATAGTAAAGATGTGTCTCAGTTGAACTTTTACTTAATAAATGCACTTTAATGGTCAAATCAGCTTCATTTCGCTGTGCTGACCCAGCGAAATGAAGCTGATGTGACGGGTGCTCCAAGCGGGCCGGACGAAGATGGCAATATATGGCAAGCCAGTTGTGTCAATAATAGCTACTGTTATCTATTACAAGACACAACGGCATGCCATATTACTTGAGTGACATCTAGCGGCTGAAAATGGTAGTGTTCAATATTTTCAAGGTCAGAATGAATGAAAACGGTCATATCTCAGCCAAAAATTGGTTTATTATCATGTGGGGGGGAGAACAAATGTCACTTTGCTATGTAAGTTGCAGGGCATGTAAATTATGCAACAAAAAAAGTAACTTATAGGCTGAAAAATATGATAAATGTTTAAAACACAATTTGGACATTTTGCAGTGGTTCTGTAGAAAGTGCCCTGATGCATGCTCAATAATCCAGGTAGAAAAACCTGTAGAAAGGTTTGAAAGGATTTGTGTCTTACAGCTCTTTAAATGACCTCAGTTTGGAGAAACAAAGTTTAATACTGCTGATAATAACAAGCTATTGCCTAATTTGAATGCAACCAAGACTAAACTGAATTGTTTTCATCTTTAAACAACTTCAATTAAAAAAAAAATGTTATAGGGGCTTCTGTGAATGCTATTTTACTGACATTTACATTTCTATTTAGCATTAAACGGTTGTTTACGTAAATATTTTTATGGTTGTTTTTAATAGCAGCACCAACAACTAGCTTTAGCACTTCTGCAAGATTATTATACAATTTGTTTAAATAACTTCAATGCAAACTGATGCCAGTGTAAAGATGTATGTAATAATAATTAAACAAGTCTTGACAGCTAAAATCCACTTTAGCCTCACTCAGCCTCCTGCTGCAACTTTAGCTTAACTGTTAACTGTTCAGTCACATAATGTCACTTTAAATAATTTTAGGGGGTTAATGTTAAGAAAATGGTGCAACAAAATTAAAAAAGCCTCATGTTTCTAGTACAGTGTGAAGGAAAGAGCATTTTTTAGGTCTCTCACCGTCCATCTGAGGCGTCTCCAACACATCGACAGGACTGCCTTGAATAAGAAACACCTCTACACGAGGAAACATGGCTGACAGCCCCACCATGTCCAGGTAGTCCTGAGGAACAACATGAGAGCTTATATATACTGTACTGTATACCTGTGTGTGTGCGTGCGTGCGTGCGTGCGTGTGTGTGTGTACAGTACATACATGTATATATGTATGTACGGTATACACCTATGCTACTGTATATGTGTGTATATATATATATACTGTGTATATATATAGGGGGAAAGTGGTATGCCACCACACTACATATAGTGGGGGTGGTGTGCTGTTGACCTCAACTCGGGATGTCGTGGGTCGGTGGGCAGAATACTTCGAAGACCTCCTCAATCCTACTGGCACATCTTCCACTGAGGAAGCGGAGCCTGGGACTTTGGGTCGGGCTCTCCAATCTCTGGTGCTGAGGTCACCGAGGTGGTTAAAAAGCTCCGCGGTGGCAGGGCTCCAGGGGTGGATGAGATTCGCCCGGAGTTCCTTAGGGCTCTGGATGTTGTGGGGTTGTGTTGGCTTACGCGACTCTGCAATATCGCGTGGACATCGGGGGCAGTTCCCTTGGATTGGCAGACTGGGGTGGTGGTTCCCCTATTCAAAAAGGGGGACCGTAGGGTGTGTTCCAACTATAGGGGGATCACACTCTTAAGCCTCCCTGGTAAGGTCTATTCAGGGGTTCTGGAGAGGAGGGTCCGTCGGATAGTCGAACCTCGGATTCAGGAGGAGCAGTGTGGTTTTCGTCCTGGTCGTGGAACACTGGACCAGCTCTACACCCTCAACAGGGTCCTGGAGGGCGCGTGGGAGTTTGCCCAACCAGTTTACATGTGCTTTGTGGACTTGGAAAAGGCATTCGACCGCGTCCCTCGGGGGGTTCTGTGGGGGGTACTCCGGGAGTATGGGGTACCAGGCCCATTGATATGGGCTGTTAGGTCCCTGTACGACCGGTGTCAGAGCTTGGTCCGCATTGCCGGCAGTAAGTCAGGCTCGTTTCCGGTGAGAGTTGGACTCCGCCAAGGTTGCCCTTTGTCACCGATTCTGTTCATAACTTTTATGGACAGAATTTCTAGGCGCAGCCAAGGTGTTGAGAGGATCCGTTTTGGTGGCCTTAGAATCGCTTCTCTGTTTTTTGCAGATGATGTGGTCCTATTGGCTTCATCAGCTCGTGATCTACAGCTTTCGCTGGAGCGGTTTGCAGCTGAATGTGATGCGGCCGGGATGAGGATCAGTTCCTCCAAATCCGAGGCCATGGTCTTGAGCCGGAAAAGGGTAGCATGCCCTCTCCGGGTCGGGGAGGAGGTCCTGCCCCAAGTGGAGGAGTTTAAGTATCTTGGGATCTTGTTCACGAATGAGGGAAAACTGGAGCGTGAGATCGATAGGCGGATAGGTGCAGCGTCCGCAGTGAAGCGGGCGCTGTACCGGTCTGTCGTGGTGAAGAGAGAGCTGAGTCAAAAGGCAAAGCTCTCAATTTACCGATCGATCTACGTTCCCACCCTCATCTATGGTCATGAGCTTTGGGTTATGACCGAAAGAACGAGATCTCGGATACAAGCGGCTGAAATGAGTTTTCTCCGCAGGGTGTCTGGACTCTCCCTTAGAGATAGGGTGAGAAGCTCAGTCATCCGGGAGGGACTCGGAGTAGAGCCGCTGCTTCTCCACATCGAGAGGAGCCAGTTGAGGTGGCTCGGGCATCTGGTTAGGATGCCTCCTGGACGCCTCCCTGGTGAGGTGTTCCGGGCATGTCCCACCGGGAGGAGACCCAGAGGAAGACCCAGGACACGCTGGAGGGACTATGTTTCTCGGCTGGCCTGGGAACGCCTTGGGATTCCCCCGGAGGAGCTGCTCCAAGTGGCTGGGGAGAGGGAAGTCTGGGCCTCCCTACTTAGGCTGCTACCCCGCGACCTGACCCCAGATAAGCAGAAGAGAATGGATGTATGGATGGATGGATGTACCGGTATGTATACACCTACGCTACTGTATATGTGTGTATACACACACACACACACACACACACACACTTTTAGAAATCCTGTTTAATTCATTTCAGGACAATGAATGTTAAACCTCTAGCTGTGGCACTGGCTTTGGCAGATGTTCAAGGCACTGCAGCATCTGGTCAAGAATCTCGGATCCTGGAAAAGCACAAATCAAATGCATGAAATACACAGAAGTTTATCTGAGTCCAAGTCATCCCATATTACTCATACCTTGAGTCTGGAAGGTGTCTGAGTTCTCTGGGCTACAGCCTTGACCCAACTGCTCCTGAAACTGAAATAAAATAAATAAATAAATAAATGTTAAAGTGCCAAATGGTGAAACAGTTTCCACTACATGCTCCTAAATATTGAGCATTCTCATTTTGTGCAGACTGACTTTTCTGTCCACTCAGGTTTGATAACACAAATGAATAAATCATTGAGCATTCTCATTTTGTGCAGACTGACTTTTCTGTCCACTCAGGTTTGATAACACAAATGAATAAATCATGTGTTGAAATATTAATTTTGTTCAAAACCTCTATTCAGGGGTTCTGGAGAGGAGGGTCCGTCGGATAGTCGAACCTCGGATTCAGGAGGAACAGTGTGGTTTTCGTGCTGGTCGTGGAACACTGGACCAGCTCTACACCCTCAACAGGGTCCTGGAGGGTGCGTGGGAGTTTGCCCAACCAGTTTACATGTGCTTTGTGGACTTGGAGAAGGCATTCGACCGCGTCCCTCGGGGGGTTCTGTGGGGGGTACTCCGGGAGTATGGGGTACCAGGCCCATTGATATGGGCTGTTAGGTCCCTGTACGACCGGTGTCAGAGCTTGGTCCGCATTGCCGGCAGTAAGTCAGGCTCGTTTCCGGTGAGAGTTGGACTCCGCCAAGGTTGCCCTTTGTCACCGATTCTGTTCATAACTTTTATGGACAGAATTTCTAGGCGCAGCCAAGGTGTTGAGAGGATCCGTTTTGGTGACCTTAGAATCGCTTCTCTGTTTTTTGCAGATGATGTGGTCCTACTGGCTTCATCAGTTCGTGATTTACAACTTTCACTGGAGCGGTTTGCAGCCGAGTGTGATGCGGCCGGGATGAGGATCAGTTCCTCCAAATCCGAGGCCATGGTCTTGAGCCGGAAAAGGGTAGCATGCCCTCTCCGGGTCGGGGAGGAGGTCCTGCCCCAAGTGGAGGAGTTTAAGTATCTCGGGATCTTGTTCACGAATGAGGGAAAACTGGAGCGTGAGATCGATAGGCGGATAGGTGCAGCGTCCGCAGTGAAGCGGGCGCTGTACCGGTCTGTCGTGGTGAAGAGAGAGCTGAGTCAAAAGGCAAAGCTCTCAATTTACCGATCGATCTACGTTCCCACCCTCATCTATGGTCATGAGCTTTGGGTTATGACCGAAAGAACAAGATCTCGGATACAAGCGGCTGAAATGAGTTTTCTCCGCAGGGTGTCTGGACTCTCCCTTAGAGATAGGGTGAGAAGCTCAGTCATCCGGGAGGGACTCGGAGTAGAGCCGCTGCTTCTCCACATCGAGAGGAGCCAGTTGAGGTGGCTCGGGCATCTGGTTAGGATGCCTCCTGGACGCCTCCCTGGTGAGGTGTTCCGGGCATGTCCCACCGGGAGGAGACCCAGAGGAAGACCCAGGACGCGCTGGAGGGACTATGTTTCTCGGCTGGCCTGGGAACGCCTTGGGATTCCCCCGGAGGAGCTGCTCCAAGTGGCTGGGGAGAGGGAAGTCTGGGCCTCCCTACTTAGGCTGCTACCCCCGCGACCCGACCCCAGATAAGCGGAAGAAGATGGATGGATGGATGGACCTCTATTTTATTTTACGTTAACGGCAGCAGGTAAAATATGATGCCTCATAGTAGGCAGCCTTTCTTGTAATAAATTAAAGTGGTCTTTTCAACAGTTATGCAGACTTTAGGAGGTTATTCTTTGGGCTTTAGCATTTTTTAACTTATTTTCAGTCTAGTTTTTGAAGACATAAGGAGGAATGACCTCGGCCTACCTTGCCTGACTGAGCCTGAGCACACTTTAAGACAAGGCTCAATAAATAAAATTGTTTTTGTAAGATTTGTCTGGTCACTTTAATTCAATTAAAATATAAACAAAAAAGCTCTAGGATGCTAACTAAATTAATTGTATTAATAAATGGTTAAAAAAAATACTTGATAATGATCTTTGATGAACATAAAAATGTATTACATGTTACTGATGTGTATACAGTCACAGCAGCTGGTTCAGTTGGCCCAGTGTTGTTCTTTACATTCTGAATTCATTTTCATGTCATTTGCCAGAAAATTTATTTGATTCTAAAGTCAGACAAAATTTGTATCTAATAACTGCAAGGTCAAATAAAACTAAACTTTTGTTTCACGTGTATTGTACAAGATGTTAATGTTTGTGGCTCACCCATTTTTCATTGAGCACTGCTGTAAATTCACGTTTGTCCTCAAGATAAGAGGTGTTGTATTAATGACAGTGTAGACAAATTTTTTAATGAAAATTAAATCAATAAATCTGCTGAATCTTTTGTTGCCGGCAGCCTGTCACATAGATACAATCTGTTCAAATTTTTAGCTGAATCTATAAAAACACAAAAATGGATTTGAGCTCCATCGAGGAAATTCCCAAAGAGAACTATACATAGTTCCCATGTGACGTCACATCTGTGGGTTGTCCTTTTTGACCCTCCCACAGGTAGGCTAAGCTGCAGTTGGAGCGCGTTCTAATAGATGTCCATTTTTCACGTTGTTTTTTTTGTTAATTTCTAATTAATTGCAATGGTTACTTCGTGTTGTGTCAGTGGGTGTTCCAGTCGGGTAGACGTTTGGGCAACGCGCAGGTTTCACTTAATCAAAAAAAAAGTAAACCGTGAAGGATTTATTTCATCGGAGAAACTCACACCGCCCCATCTCTGCTTGGATCTGCTCAGAAGATCGTGCTTTTGGCCGGTAAACAAAATATTCTACATAAATCATTTTGTGAAACAATGTTAGAGTACAACTGTCTGTGTGTTAGAGCTGTTTTTTTTTTTTTTTTTCATTATTTTAGTGACACCGTCTTGCATGCTGTGGCTAGCTTAGCATCTCGCTAACGCGACAATGGCCTCCTCACGGTCCACCGGGGAGACCGTCCCAGTGGGAGAAGGAGGACGGGAGCCAAGTCGTGCGGGCGACGCGTCGGTCCCATGGGACGTGCACCCGCGGCCGCGACGGAGCCGTCCGATGAGCTCGACGGACCATCCGCTCCAGATGCTAACAACATGCTAACTTCCAACACGGTAACACTCAAAGTGCTGGTTCTGGTCCGTGTTCAGCCTGGACTGTTTGTGCTGGCTGTGTGTTATTTTAGTTAAACCTTTTTTTAGCTGGTTAGATCTGATTGAGACAGTTTACACATCTTTTTTGGATTTAAAGCTGTGAAGCCCTGTGCTGTGAAGCCGGTGTGCTGTGAAGCCGGTGTGCGCTCTTTGTAGTAATTAAATAATTAATGATATCGGAGTAACTACTTTGTGACAAGTTGTCTGATTCGTCTGCCATGATTTCTTTCTCAAACTCATTTAACTCGACCACTGCCAGTTTGCTCTTGTTCCTTGGTGAAGCTGTGGTAGCTCGTGTTTTTGTCCGTATAATTTGCTCTGCTAGTTCGCCATTTTGCCTTTCTCTGCCTTCAGATGTGGTGCGGAAGCCGGTATGGGGGCGTGTCTGGGAACTATGTATTGAAAACTTGAACAACGTTGCGTAACACATCTCAGTCTGGTCTTTAATAATAATAAAGATAGTACTACTACTGAGAGTAAAATTCATACATTTTATTTAATGTTGCCTTGGATGGCATTCAAGGTCACCGTACAATAAAATACTATGTAAAAATTACATCAACACAATACAAATGTAAGAGATGTGGACAGAGTTAACCTGACACACTCCTACTTTAATTTAATTACTTATTCAACACTCGTTCAAGGTCAGAATAGTAATTCACGGATTCTCTTCTTTTCAGGACTACACAATAAATTGTGTGATCAAATGAATGGATATGAGTGACAGTGAGACGTAATTATATTTGATCCATCAAAGAAATGCGATCATTTATTTAAACAAATCATTAATCAACATCATATATACAGTGGATTGGTCTAATCAACTTTTCTTATAAGTTACGGTACTTCAGTACAGATGAAATCATGCGTCCGTAATTTCTAGGAACAACAGATTAAATGATGAGATCTTGAAATAATTTATATCTGAAGGCACGTTTTAACTTAATGTTACTAACAGAGATCATAAATATAGTTAAGAGGAAGGAGGTTGGAAAATTAAGGGAGTTATCTTGAAATGAGTCCAACCAGAAACACGGCAAACTCTTCGGGCGGCGTCCGCTAGACCCAGGTCCGCTAATGAACATCGACTTTTTACCTTTGCAAAGATGATAGGTCCAAGCTCCGGTAAAGTAGGGCCAGCCTTAAACGTGCATGGATCATCCATCCAGCTACGTTTAGCAGGCTTCCAGCATGTTCACTTTCCAGCGTCTCACTAAAGTCCGCGTCAACCGAACCAAGGTAGTGGCACTGGTTCCGGTTTGGTTTCCAAGGTAAATTTTTCCTCAAGAGAATTCTATTCAAACTTGGAGCTTAACGCTCGGGTGGGTTTACAGCGGTTTGCTGTTAACCCTGGCTGCTGAACCAGACCTTTGGCTCATGGTCTTGTTCACAGCTTAAGGGAAAGTTACATTTCATCTGAACTTCCCATCAGAACTGAGGGTTCCAGGAAGTTTAGAACTTTTAAAGAAAGCTTGACATCAGCAGAACTCACTCCGTTCATTGGCTCATGTGACGAGAGTAGGAGTGGGTTAGCCAAGGCCAACGATGTTACTTTAGGTCAGAAGAGGAGAAGGTTGTTTAGAGAAAATGTTTAGGAGAAGGACAGAAAACAGACGCCAGCTTTATGATTAAACTGATTACTGTCTCACATTTCTAAACAAATACTGAAAGTTCAATTTGACATATCCTTCGACTTAAGACAGAGTTTTGATTAACACCAAATTGAACAATAACATTGACCATTCAACATATTGAAGAATAACATTGCTCATGCAAATAACAGTTATGCTTTGATTATATTTGAATTGGCACAAATTAAAGAGTCTTTATGATTTAATTTGTATCTTTGATTCAATATTAATGTAATAAAAATAGTGTCCACTCTTCCTTGAAGGTTTCAAAGAAAAGATGTACCACTAAGAGTTTTCAGAAACCATGTGTATCACTACACATAAAAAAAACATATAAACAATAATATATTCTACAGTAACCCAGACTGGATTCAAATGAAATCTCAGGAAGTCAAACATTTCACTTATCACATCATCTCTGTGGATAAATATATCAAGTTCACACGAGAAGATGTAAAAAATGGCAGGTTGGCTTTCTTGGACTGTGGGGTCTCAGTTTCTGATGGAGGACATTTGCAAACTGAGGTGTACCGCAAACCCACCCACACAGACCAGTATTTACAGTTTGACTCCCATCACCCTCTGGAGCACAAGTTAGGAGTCATCAGGACTCTGTACCACAGAGCAGACAGC